>MU972919.1:0-239133 GCA_038497805.1 Lipomyces mesembrius
TCAGCAAGCTGTTGCGCAGGGAACTCCGCAGCAACAAATTCAGCAAGCGCAGCTGCAAGTCCCCCCTAGGCGACCACCTCAGCCTCAGATGATGTCGACTATGCCACAGCAAGGCGGGCAGCAGATGTCATTCGAGCCGAATTTGGCTTTTGCTGCTCAGCAGCAACGGCAGAGACAAGGGAACACAGTCTCTACGCCGACTACGACAAATGCTGTTCCTCCGCAACCACGGCCAATGCAGCAGCAGCAACAGATGATGTCTCAAGATCAGCAACAGCAGGCAGTATCTGCAGGCTCCTTCCCTGCACAACAATTTGTACCTCAGTCTATGCCCGGGACTGCGACGCCAGTGTCGGCATCAATTCCTGCTCCGAATGCTCGACAACCTGCTCGTCGCAACCAGAAGGCAACCGCGGTGGCTGCGACACAAGATCAAGTGGCAGTTACAGCGGCGTATGGCAATGCTTATTCTACTCTTCAGAATCAGGTCCTGACCTCTCAGCGTCCAAACCTTTCATTACCTGGGCAAGTACCTGCAGTCATGCCTCAAGGAACGTCAGAACCTGGTGCTACTGCTCCGGAGCCTTCGCCGGTCATATCAAGTTCCACAAGTCCACAAGGCGTCCCTATCTATACGCCGACGCCGCTCCTAGAAGCCACACAGTTGAAGCTGCCACAGAGTAGGAAGCGACCTTTAGGTGGAATGCCAAGCGGTAAGAGTACCGGATCTAGTCCTGTGGTTGACTCGGAGCCGCCACTGAAGAAGGAGAGGGCTGAACCAAAGGGTGGACCGAAGGGTAAACAGGCGTCTGTGCAAGCTAAAGCTGTTGCTGCTGCCCAGGCCCTAGCCGTAGCCACAGAAGATGCCAATGCGAAGCAAAGAGCTGCCGCCGAGGAAGTAGCCAGGAAGCGAAGAGAGCTTGCGGAGAAAGATCCACTTGGCTACGCGCTTCAGGCCGTCGCGGATATTTGTAGCGTCGATCCCCAAACCGGCGAGGATATTAAAGTGACAGAGAGTTCAACGACAGGTATTCTGTCGCAAGTGAAAATAATGTACTCTGAAATATTACGTGGCGTCTGTTAACAGCATATTATTAGGATCTGTTTGGTATGTGTCATTGTGTATGCTACTGTCAATGGATTAGTTATTGTAGGAACTGGTGCGAATTTGTGCATAGATATTTGTGGTTGTCATTCCGTAGTGTTTTCTCATAACTATTTAAATGTAGTTGGGATGGCCTTGTAATAGTGATTTATGTGAGTCCAAACTACTCCTTTACGAACTTCCGAATGGCCAACTTATGAGATAGTATATCGTTACGCTGCAAACAAACAATGTGTATAATAGCTACGCCGCTGCGCAGCCGTCAACTTCGTCCAGGATACGCGACATGTTCGTGTGCACCACATTATCAGAGAGTTTGGCTGAGCCAAAATCCGAGCCCGGGTTTGTAACTACCAGGGCAGCAGAGGACAGTATTATCGGAACTACATTCCTGCCATATTCTTAACACCGCCGTCGGCAAATCAACAAAGCTTCGACACCAAGTTGGACTCATGATCCCTCAATTCGTCGGAGTATAACGGACAGAGTGGGACGTATGCGTCAACCTGTTCCACTGGTGGCAGGGACGAAATTCAAGTACTATAAGTTCTGGCACGTGATCGCACCGGTAGGCGCCATGTAGCCGGATATCGAAACAAATGGTCAGCTGTAATGCTGGTCCGGAGGTTGGAAGGGAAAGACGAAATGACTTAACCGGGGGGGGGGGGCGGCGGGGCTGGGCAATTGGTGCGGTTACATATTTCGTCAGCATTCCAACGCGGCTTCGCGACAACTCTCGCGGGGAAGACTGCTTATTCAGTGGTATTTAGTGGCTCGCAACCCGCGGCTGCGTTGGAGGCGATGTCGGCGCCAAAGACGCGAACGCGCTCGTCTCTTCGGAAGGTCACGGCCACGCGCGCATGTCGGAGGCTTGCTCATACAACCAACTAATGACGAAACCCGGTTCGAACGTTCATTTAGTGATGGCTTTTTATGATGTATGACCGCGCTGTATAGTCGTCAATGGTGATGGACGAGTGAATCAAAGTTGGTTACTGTACCTTCTGATCTGGAAGCAGTGCTGTTGCAACCTTTGGATCCGGAGGTCGATACTCAAGGCATACCGTCGTCTGCGCAGACACATCGAATTGCGATCTGCTAGCTAGCCAGATTCGGGATTAGAGCATTAGTGGACGCAAATTAAGTGGCTTGGCGAATTTGCAGTTCCTATGATAGTCCCAAGAGGTGGCTGGTGAACTTCGGTTAGGTCAAAAAAATACGGAGAGGTGGCTTGCTGGTGAACTGCGGGTAGGTGAAAAAAAGGCAATGTGGCCATACAGTGCTACCCCTGATCTAGCCGCTTATGGCGATTGCCTAGCCGCACGAAATCCTCCCGGGTCCTGAGAACCAGCCACGTCGAACAAATACCGCTAAGTGCGACTGGCCTTGCGTAACAGGATTTCTCGCAGATTGTGCCTTGTGATGATATCTGGCGAGTCCACGTTTGCCTGTAGTCATAAAAGATCTGACATTTACCCCGACTGACAAATTCCCATTATTAGTATCTATCATCGTTTGCTCAAGCAAGAATACCGCACTTTAGCAGATCAAGTGGTTAGCGAAAGCACAATGGTTTGCTATTCGTCATTGTCGCTCGGTCTTCTGGTTGTTTCTCTCACATTCTCTTCCGTCAGTGGAGCCCCAGCGCCGTTCTACCCTGTTGTGAATGTGGATGGTGGCTCATCAGAGGCAGAGACAGTCCCCGTGACCGAAAACGACTACATCGCAATAACAGCTTCTACATGGGGAGAAGGAGGTAAGTTAACTAATATATGTATAGGTAGACTTGTATCTGACTATTTCGGAAGCTGTCTACACCTCTTGCAACGCATTTTCCACTGAGACGGTCGAGCACACCACCACGGTCACCGTTGACCAACAGAGCACGATCACAAGAACCATCGGAATAACTTCTGTAACTACAGATTACCAAACGCTCACAGTCACCGAATATTACACAATCACACCCCCCGCAGAGTCGAATGCATCTGTTACATTCGGCCACCAGAACTCGATCACGGAGACCGTGGAATATACTAGTCCACATACGGAATATAAGACTCTCACGGTCACTAGATATCTAACCATCAGTCCGTCGCCAACTACTACGGCATATGTGACAGTTACGCCATCCCACTCCGCCGACAAGACAACTACAGTTACAATTACTGCGGCGCCAATCACCATTACCGAAACCATTGGTTTGACATCACTGCAGATTGAGCAGGCAACTCTCACAAACACCCAATATGTAACCGTTACCCCTGAACAAAAGATTTCAAAGTCTCTGACAACAGTCGTCGCGACTCCGATCGTGTCCAAGGAGTATACAACGGTATACGTCACTCACTACTCTTACCTATCCCCAGCTACTGTGACGATTGTTCGGACAGAGAAGCCTACAGTAGTATCCTCCACAGCAATCGTCACTGAGTCATCCGGGCCTAGCTCTTCTTTTGTCCTTTCGGCGCCGATATCGTCGGTGGCATCTGTGCAAACAGTTCCACCATCTGTGCCTTCTGAAACCTCAAGTGTATCAACGTCAAATTCAGTGACTGTGACAGTCACTGCGTCATCGAGTATATCATCGTCCGCTGAATCAATGACGGTAACAGTTACAGAGCGTGTTACATTCTTGTCGTCACCGATGCCAGTCACCGTTACGGTCACCGAATCAGTGTCATCATCAAGTCGGGTCGCAATTGCAATCAAACAGTCATCGACGCCTGTTACGGCATTGACTATATCATCTGAGGTTGACAGCACGATCACAGTGACCCAACCTGGAGAGACATATACTCTAATAATTGACCGCACTGCCATTGTCACCGACGGCTACACGACATACGTGACTGAGTATCACGCATTGTCTCCCTCGGTCAGTGCCACATTCTCCAGCAGTCATATCGAGGCTACCTCTACCCCATCCAGCCCAAGTAGTTCATCTTTTGACGGGACCAGCAGCACTGTTTTAGGCTCATTGAATGTTCCAACGCCGCTCTGGGCTAACACTACCATCACAACAACAATCCCCGCTACATCGACTTATTATCCGTCAGCCGATACCATTCCGCAATCTAAACCGGTTCACAATGGGACATTCATCTAGTGACATTCATCTAGTGATCGAGCCGTTATTTTTTATTTGGATGAACGTAGTTCGCTGAGAACTGCGATGTACCACTATTGTATTAGATTTTGTTATGGTTTATAGAATTGGAGTTCGTGAATACTGTTTCTTGGCTTTTTCCTTATGTCATTCCCTTCGTCGGCTTTTTTGTCCTTATATTTAAGTCTAACTTTGAAGTCGTCTTCCATTCCTCACCGATACTCTATTGCAGAGGTTCTGGAATCTTGGTCCGAATAAACTAAGTGTGCCATTTATCACGTATCATAAGTATATAATAGCGACAGATGTAGAGAATCGGCGCATAAAAGAACAAGAATTTGAGTCTTCTATAATATGTCGTTGTTAGCAGATTCATGCTCACACTATCCGCGCATCAGTTCGTAAATTATTCGAACGAGTGCCGTATTATACCGCAGCTGGTCCTTAACTAGTCGACATACATATCTCATCGGTGCGCCTTCCCGCAATTCCTAATATTGCAAAACATTTATGCCAGCTTATTGCTACCAATCTGATTGACATACCACGCCTATCTGCGTTGCGTAATAATTTAATGCCTGCCAAGAACAAAAAGGTTCACGACAAGACTTCGACATAGCGGCAACTCTCTAGCGTTACCAATAATGCGTAAATGAGTCGAATCAAGTGAATCCTATCAACAAAAATCCCAGGGATTGTAAATGGATCGAGTAGTGAATCTAGCTGGGCCTGCAAACTAACTTGGATTCCCGTGGACATTGCCAATATTTTAGGTCAGTACCCACGGTTGTTGCTGACGCCGAGCTTGCCCTGCGCTTACAGCTCGTCTCTCCCGTGAAACTCTAGTCGTTAAGGAAAGTCGCATTACTGCTGCAGTATTTCCCTGATTGAACTCAGCGGTTTCTTGCCGGCAACCGTGTGACTGAATCATACCTTCCATTACTTGACACCTCCTAGCTCGTCTACTTGTGATATTAATTGTGCGTGCCACGAATGGGACGAATTCTACCTGCTGTTTCCGTAAGCTGCTCCTGAATCCACTATTGACAACGACTCGAACATGCCGGACGAAGAGAAATCACAGCTGTATTTATATTCAGTTCCGCCACCGTACGATGATCTAGATGATTCAGAGGAAGCTGGTCCGTTGCTGTCGTCGTCGTCGTCATCGTCGTCGTGCTCATCCGCACAAAACGAGCAGGCGACACAATCTGCCGCTGAACAGCAACAGCAGTCTATTCCTCGAGGCTTAATACGCCACGAACCGCGGCGAGCCAGTACTGATATACAGTCAATAGATTTGTCTACACCCAGATCATCTACAGAATCTGCTGGGCTCCGACGCGAGATTATGCAGCTGGATATTATCGAACCGCCTCTAGCAGGCACCGTGATGCGACCCAGCATACAGTCGCGTCTCGCCACCAATATAAAGTCGAAGCTTACAATTCTCAATCGGCTCTCATCGAAATTGAATGTGTTTAGTGGGCTTGGCTTACGATTCCAGTTTATGACTACGTTCTTCGACTCAGTAAATAGCCGCTACAATGCAATCACGTCGTCCATGTCTAACAGTCTCAATACACATCTTGAAACATTTGGGAATCCTCGTCTGATTAAGAGACTAGCATTTGTCTTCATGCTGTCGCTAGGTATGTGGTTGATTATTGCGTCGGATTTGCTTCCGTTTGGCACCTCGAACGGTGGATCAAGTTGGCCACCAGAGCATTACCCACTAGACGCCATGCGAGAGTTCTTTTTCCATGAAATTAGTGCGAAAAATATAGCAACACATATACAAGCATTAACAGCATTACCGCACATGGCAGGTACAATAGGAGATATGAGTATGGCGACATATGTAGCACAACAGTTTAGAGACTTCAATGCCTTCTCCTCTGTGGAGACAAAGCAATACGACGTCTTTTTGACATACCCAAATCGAAGTGAGCAGCGATTAGCGTTACTGAGGGATGAGAAAGCAGGTCGAAATTTCCGACGACAAGTGGTGTATGAGGCTAATTTGACTGAAATTGAAGCCGAGCCAGGAACTTTCGATAAGCAGCCTTTTCCTATTCATGGGTTGTCTGCAGCAGGGAATGTCACAGGCCATGTGGTCTACGCCAACTATGGTACGAAGAAGGACTTTGAGAAACTAATGGAGCTTCGGATCTCTCTGGATGGCGCAATTGTCTTTTGTCGATATGGTTTGGTGCATGAGTCGTTAAAAATAAAGGCTGCAGAGATTTATGGAGCAGGTGGAGTTGTACTATTTCGCGACAGGCCAGATAAGGATATGGCAATATATCCCGATGGAAGAGCTATCCCCGAGGGCGCTGTACAGAGAGGCAGCGCTGGACTCAGAAATTGGGCACCGGGAGATCCTCTGACTCCCGGTTGGGCTTCAAGACCACTCGCAGAAAAGGATGGTAGAGCGAACTCTACTTGTCTTGTCAAAATTCCAAGTTTACCAATCGTGAGCGTGTTTTACTTCTATTAGGGTAACTTGTCTAACGATGCTCTAGTCATGGGATGATGCGAAACATTTCATTGCCGCTCTCAAAGGCTATGGAAAGAAGGTTGACAGTCCCTGGATTGGTCAGTTCTCTGGCGTTGACGAATGGTGGACTGGTTCGGCAGAAGGACCGACAGCTTATCTTCGGAATTCGCCAGTAGAACAAGAGCGACAGCCTATCTGGAACGTAATCGCGAAAATTGAAGGTACTGAACAGCCCGAGAAGGCGGTCATCCTAGGTGCTCATCGAGATGCTTGGTGTTATGGTGCCTCAGATGCCATGTCAGGTACAGCTGTAATGCTAGAAGTCGCAAGAATTTTGGGATATATAGCTGTAGAGTTCACATGGCGCCCTTTGAGATCCATTTATTTTGCATCTTGGGATGGCACTGAGCAGAATCTTATGGGAGCAACTGAATGGGTTGAAGACAACATTGACATTCTACGACAAGATGGAATGGTCTACATTAACTTGGATCAGGCTGTCAGCGGCACGCAGTTTAATGCAAGCGGAAATCCGCTGCTTAATTCTGTCTTGCTTACGGCACTTGGCCAGGTTTATGACCCTTTTAGGAATAAAACCATTAGGGATCTATGGGGGGATTGGGAGTTGCCACCATTGGAAGGCGGTAAGTATTCGGCATGTGCGCACCAATATCATGGTTGAATATTAATTTTTACTCTAGACAAGGATACAATGCCTTTCCAGAGCTTTGCCGGGATTGCTTCGATCGATCTCGGTTTCAGCACTCCAGGTGGTTATCCAACGCGCACATGTTTTGATAACAAGGAGTGGTTAAACAAGTTCGGTGATCCTCCAGAAGTACTTGTTTCTTCTGATAAGCTGGTTCAGCTGTCATATGACAAGAATGACCTTGCGGATGATGGGTATCCCTACGTATTCCATAAACTTCTCACCCAAATTGTCGGTGCAATGGTCATCAGGTTTGCCGATGAAATGATATTACCGTTTGACTTATCTTCGTATGCTCGATCGATCTCTCATTATATGGCCGAGTTGGAAGCATATTCGGGCAAGTCAAGTAAGCTTGACGTTCAAAGTCTCGTCAAGGGCATATCGGCTCTGACCGAGAGTGCTTTGCAGATGGAAAAGTGGAACAAGGAGTGGATGAATAGTTTCATGGTGATGGGACATGTCGAGACGACAACCATGACCGCTCATCGTTGGAGTCGGAACTCGAGATTAACCAATTTTGATAAGCATCTATTGAACATGGACGGTCTACCTGGCCGAAATTGGTTCAAGCATGGTAAGCTCTGATTCTGTTTTGTGACTGTTTATCTTGACTGACGCATTCGTTTAGTCATTTTTGCCCCACAAATGTGGCCCCCATCTGCACAAGATAATTCGTACTTGGCGTCTGGAACATTCACAGCTGTTCGCGATGCTTTGGAGCGTGGAGAGGGGGAAGAAGCGCAAATACAGCTAGATAAGATTTCCCATCAGCTCTATGAAGCAGCTCAGAAACTTGTTGGTTAGGAGTTGTGCATATCTCGCATCCTTACGATTTCTATTATTTAGTCTATCGCATCTGTGGTTCAGTTTGTTTTGGGAGTGGGAAATTTTTTTGGTACTTTGATTATTTAATATAGGGAGTTTGGAGTCGTTGTGTATGGCTCTAATAAATTCATATTTCCAGTTATTGAGAGTAGCTACTCGAATTATGTCATGTAAAACGCAGACAATCGAATAGTATGGTGTTTTCCATGACACAACGTTGCTTTGGAGTCTAGAGCTCATGCCAGAAGGTTGGGACGACCTCACCATAGACTCGAGGCGCCATTCCGATGGCGATCATCAAGGGTTTTAGCCAAGCGCCAGGCAGATTAAGTAAAGCCAAGCCTAACTAGACCTCATCGTGATGAGCCGCGTACTAGAGACTGGCACTACCATATCCTAACGTGTTTCGAATATTTACCAATCTTATAATTGATTATTTTGTGTCTCGTTTCACCAACAGCGAGAAGTTCGACGACTTAAAGTGGCTTGATGCTCTGAACGAACAAGGAGTTATTATTATGTCTGGAATTTATATCAGCGTCGATATCCACCACATGACTCACTTGATCTAACATGTCGGAAAGTAGAGCAAGGATACTTTCTCTGCCCTTTGAGATCCAGCAAATGATTCTCACGTATGCGGGAGCCATTAACCTGGAGAGCGGAGAGGTCGGACCGAATCTGCACCTGGATCGAGTTTGTCAGGTTTGGCGGGAGATAATTCAGACTGTGCTATTTTCTTCAATTGAGCTCAAGGCTAGTGCTGAAAACGAGCCCGGACTCGATAAATATAATGGCGCCAACTTAGATCTTGCTGAAGTTATTTTTCGGACGAATCCTGTGCTGGCGACATATGTGCGGACGATCAAGATTGGGTTCCTTTACAAATTGATCGATCGAAAGGACATCACAGTGATCAGGGCGGCAATGGTAAAGATTTGGAACCTATTAGCACTGATTGCCGAGCCTAGAGTGAAACGATCCAAGAATTTAATCTTTGCGCCAAGGAGAGAGAGTTTGAAGATTATATTTGAAGGATTTCCTGATCGAGCGCCACATAATCCCCCTCAGCCGTTTGGGAACAACATAAAGCTTAGCAAAGGATATAGGCTGCCAGATATTAATGCGCCCGTAGAAATTGAATTAAGAGATGCAGTTCTGAGAGGCCGATACTTCTCCCCAGATTCGATCAACAAACTGGTTGACACATTGACGAATTGCCAGAGGCTGAAGATTACTTACAATTTTATGGATGGAATATACGAACATCATAGGCAGTACTATCCTTGTATGTGGGTAATTTATCTATTCCTGATGTAGCGTGCTGACGGCTCGATTCAGATGTGCTAAAAAGTCTTCGAACACTGCCGAACAATATTACTCATATAGAGCTGGACTTTCATAGTCGCATATTCAATGATAGAGGTCAGCTGAGGCGGGATGTCTTTGAGGCTCCTATATACTGTGGTGGCAGAGGTGACAGATTGAATCAGATTCTCAGGCAGATAGTGTCGCGTTTAAAGTACTTCAAGTATACTGGTCCGGTGACACCGGAATTATTCGGGGAGTTACCGCTCTGCTTGACCGCTCTGCATCCCATAAACGGTAACGTGCAGACTGGTCCTAAGCCGGATATTGATAAACCTACAATTACATTCCCTGATCTCGAGGAACTTTACATACGGTTTGACATTCACGACTCATTCGGCGAGCCATACTTTGAGCGTACGACCGATTATCGTGAGATGCCTTACATCGGTATGGAGGATGACGAGTATTTAGATGACATTGTCGGTGATCACTTTGAGTTAGTGAACGAAGTGGCAGATCAGCCTTCGGGATACCTGAGTGGAAGCTTGTCGTTTTTGTCATCGACTGTATCAAGACGATCTAGACGGAACGACAGATATTTCGATAATCCGAACTTATACACTGCAAAACGGGACATGATGACTGGCTTATCCAACGCGTATACTAATGCCATGAAGACTAAAATGCCGAAACTGAATGTGTTCTCGATTAAGGATTACGCCGGCGTTTCCAGTTTTGTACTTGCCAAAAACGCCTTTATTAACCAGAAAGGTCTGATTCCCCCGTCAAGACTCAAAGAGATCAATGATGTCAAAGATAAACACGTACTTTACATACGGCATTTTCGACCAACTGGTGCTTGTTTGGCAGATTGGAAGGAGAGATACGATGCTGACCAGAAGCTGGTTGTCAAGGAGGACAAGGTTAGATTCTCGGCTGCTGTTGAAGGATAAGATAATTGTTGTGAGGATCTCGAACGTGTAATATAGGGAATCTGAATTAGGAGTTGGACCTTGTGTGGTGTTAAATGAGCTGAGATAATACGACACCGGGAATCACTGCCGGGATCTATGTTTATTGACAGAACGCTCTACCAGTAAAATTGTAGTAAAATATTGAAAGTTTCGATCAGTACTATAGGACAATGTTCTGAGCTCGACTAGCTTAGATTACGCTTAAATTCTAAGGACGCATGTGCTGACAATCGATGCCCATACACCCTCAAGCATACAAAGAACAACAGCCGTATACATATGCAGTATATATCGTTATAACATGCTAGCAAAACGCCAACAAATGTACTGGTGAGTATGACGCAGCAACCCAAGAGAATGTTGATTTGACTCGGTAGCCTTCCAAGTCTAGATGACGAGCCATACTATTAGCGATGTCATAGCAGACGACCGCGGGTGACAGAACTTAAACTGACATTTCTCGGGGAAGCTGACTTGGTCGTTGCTGATGACGAGCTCTCACTAGTAGCGAAAATGTTAAACGAAGCATTGTCAAAAGCGGTCCAGAAGCATCCGCAGATGATGGGACCGCTGCTCAAGATGTGAGGCCAAACTGACTACTCTGATGCAGCTCGCAATGTTTGGGCGCTAACCGCACGGCTGGTTTCCTTGGCAATGCACTCGCAAGTGGTAATTTTGCGAGGGTTCCAGTAAATTTCTCGCGACCGACAAGACACAGAGGAGGGGGGAACTGAATGCCAAGGATTACCAGATAAATATTTCCTAAAACAGTGGCAGTCGATAGCATTCGACCAGTCTATTTCAAATTTGTTTACTGTACATTTACGGCATGCGTCTGCCCAGTCCAATCGGCAGACGATCTAACGATGTACACGAGGGAACATTCTGTCTATGTAATTATCGATACATACGACATGAAGATCAGAATGCGCAGGCCTGGTTTTGGTAATGATCATGATTCGGAAACTCTGTATCAGGTTTACTATTCGTTAATCTTTAAATCGCACCGATGTCTAAATCGCAATATCGCTGTGACTGTACGACGACGAGAGTCAAATATACGTATGCTTGTATCTGAGAGCAGTCAAATAATCAAACGAACTAAAGCCGCTTCACACTTGAAGCTCCCCTCAGAGTCGGGCCACAGTTATGTGAAATGAATAACCAAGCAACGTCAAATGCTACACTTTACGTATACACTGCGGAAAGACCTCCAGTTACGGCAGTGTTCCGCAGGCCAAGTCTTCATCGATCCACAGTTTGCTCGGCAGTCACACACCAATACCAAAAGATTGACGCTGAACAGATCGGGAAAACTTGCCAAGAACCCATCATAACTTTAGACTTCGAGTTGATGTGTAACTAGTGGCCAGACTCTTTCAAGAATCATGGAGGACACAGGGTGTGATTGTCATTGCATGGCATGACCTATATTCAAGCAACTGTATGAATGTGATGTGACTGGATGATTTTCCGGATTCGTGTGCAAGGATAGAATACATTCTCTGTCACCAATTCGTAACCCATAAGACTTACACTGAATATATAAGAATTATAGGTGCTTCTCGTTGCTGGAGCTCTAGTAGAGGTATTCTATCTGAGATACTGGTACGCTAGTAATTCGAGCGTAAGGAAGTATTAGGCTTAGGATCACCATTGATTGTGTACAGTATTGTAAATACATGACTGAAAGCCGATACCCAGAATAGACGGACTCATGCCGCTAGTTCTCTCGTGAACGCCATTGCACGTGGTCGACTTCTTCTTGCTTCTTGTCAATCAATAATGTGACACAAGTATAACTATATGTAATTAAAAGCTAGTTATCAATGTGCATTAAGGGGGGGGATTGTGAACAATAATTCCCTGGCCTCATAAACAGCGAACGCAATGTATATGGTACAATTACTAGAGGCTGTGGTGGTCGCTCTCCGCGATAATGCTGGGTTAGGGCAAATGACCGTCAGTATACAAATCGACGCGCAATTGAAAAGACCACGACGCCTGTCCTTCCGGCTTACCTTTATCATTCCTTAGACAGTATCATGAAGGAATTGTACGAGCCAAGAGAGTTCTTGCGGTTTTTGAAGGGGATACTGTCATTGTATGCTCACTCGCACTCCTCAATAGTTGTACTTACAGCAAGCATGCTGAGACAGCCCCTGAGATGCCACTCCGAGACACGCACATCATTTCATTTCAACGACTTGTGGCGCGCCACCAAAAATTCCGGAACAACCGGCTAAAGTTTGGAGCAAGGCATGAGAAACAGCATTTTCAAAAGTGTGGAGATTTTCTTTCCGCGTCTCTATTTTGCTGCTGGTACCGGCGAGGCATGTGAGAGATCATCTAGTCGGGTGTCCAGCACAGACTGATCTCCCAGCGCCGCACATTTCCAATAGGGCACTGCTTATGGCCATATCTGTCGCGCGTCATTGCATTCGAGAGTTTCCCCCAGCAAGCGTGGATACAGTGTTTGCGGCTCCGGCGACCCCAAGACTCAAAGTACACGCGGCCCGCGTTTGTGAATGCATCGCACTTGATGAACCGCGACGCCACCCCTTCCACTCGGGCGATCATCTCATCTGCTTCTGTGTTCTTAGTTCTCAGATCTCTAGTCCTCATCTCCCCGTCACCCCTTCGGCTCAGTCAGTGCATCGACTATGAGAGTGCAGCTTTTTGCAGCCATTACGGCCATACTTCTCGTTTCGTCTACGGCAGCGACGACTGATCCCGGCACTGTCAAGTTTGATATCGTCCGGGAGAAACGATTACCGGGAACCATTAATCTCTTCAAGCACCGCCATCGCCATCGACTGGCCAAGAGAGCAACAGGTGTGTCCAACACTGTTCAGCAAATTCTTGACAACTACGACTATCTCTATTACGCAAATGTTTCCGTTGGTACTCCCGGGCAAAATCTCCGACTGCAGATTGACACCGGTTCTTCTGACATTTGGGTTCAGTCTGGCGAAAACATATTCTGTCAAGAGTCTAGTAACCCGTGTAATGAGACAGGCATCTTTGAACCACAGAACTCATCCACTTACTCGAAAATATCGGACAACTTCTACATTGCATATGGCGATGGTTCTTATGCTAGGGGCGACTATGCCTACGACACGTTCGACATTGGCGGCGCGGCTGTCAAGAACTTAACAATTGCAGTGGCCACCGACGCCAATACTACCGAGGGCATTATGGGTATCGGATATCCAACTAATGAAGCCGTTGTTTCTGGGTACGGCTCTTCTTACCAATACAAAAACTTACCTGATCTTTTGGTCGAACAGCGTTTCATCCAGTCGCGCGCATACTCACTGTGGCTAAACGATCTGGAAGCCTCCACTGGCTCCATCCTATTTGGCGGCGTCGACCGTGCCAAATATTCTGGCAATCTGGTTGAGTTGCCAATTGATTTATACACTGGTGAATCCCAGCCATCAGAGTTCTTTGTCACTTTGGACGGAGTTGGGTATACGAACGCTGATGGATCGCGGAACGAGATGGTTTCTAATATGGGCGAGCCCGTCTTACTGGATTGTGGTACTTCGTTCAATTACTTACCGGACGGAGCTTTCCGTGCGATTGCGAATGCTCTCAGTGCCTCGTACAACGCCCGGCTCGGCTACTATGTGCAGTCTTGCACAGTCACTTCCGTCAATGCGTCTATTGACTTTTACTTCGGCGGTGTCACTATCAAGGTCCCATTAAGAGAGATTCTGTATCCTGCTGTCACCTCCAGTGGTAGGCAGCTCACCTTCTCGAACGGTCAGCCGGTCTGTCTTCTCACGGTGGCTTCTAATAGTGATCTTGGTGTGAGCATCTTAGGTGATACTTTCCTCCGTTCTGCTTACGTCGTTTACGATCTCGACAACAACGTGATTTCGCTGGCCCAGACCGTATTCAATGAGACCAAGTCTGATATTGTGGCAATTGGGACCGGAGCTACCGCGATTCCAGGCGCGATCCCTGCGTCATCGAATGCTCGTCTTACATTATCGACATCTGCTCTAACCAGTGCCTTTGGAACTGAAGTGAGCGCCACCGACTCATCGGCCATCTCATCGCCCCTCTCGGTGACCGCTAGTGGGAGCGGCTCGGCGACCACAGAGACCTTCAGTAGGACTTCTTCGTCCTCTTTGATCTCTTCCAGTTCTGCGAGCATATCCGGAGCCGCAGGCAGTGACGGGAACAATGGTTCAGCCCGCGTTTTGCTGGGTGTGTGCGTTGCCATTACGGTGGCGTTTGTTTGCGGGTGGGTTACTTTTGGGCTGTAAAATACATTGACATTAGTTGGGATACGAGTTTTGTTTTAAATCTTTATATGGGCTATTGATGGTGCGCAGGCGCTATGTGACTACAGGAGTTTGCTCTGCTTAAAAGTGACACCTTTGTTTGCACTTCGTCATTATGGAAAGTTTCGAAAATTACTTGTCTATTTAATGCTTATTATTTTGGATGCAAAAGTCCAAAATTACTTTTTGCACGGTGATCGCAGCAAAATGATCTGCTAAATACAAAAACAGTAAAGCCTTCTCCATATCTAAACTAGGGTTTTACCGCGTCGAACCTCTAAAGCCGCTGATGTTCACGCGTACCCACACTGATCCGCTGCATTCGAAGCAGTCGTTTAATTCGAGGCCCTAGAGAGCAGTTGGATCGTTAAAACTCACCTTACTATACCTGGTGGAGCAAGGTATGCATCTTGGTGCCTGTGGTTCCTTATTCATAATCCGCTAGAAATAATTTTGTACAGTTATGACATATTGTTGCCATGGCGTCATACAACACCAACACTTCTTATGCGATCCAACCTCTCTTAGAGAAGCTGTCTTCTGAGGACTCCGATTATCGATTCATGTCCTTGTCGGACTTGCATTCCATTCTCTCTAACAAAACGGTCGCACTCGCAAACGACTCTACGACGACAATCAATCGCATTGTGGACGGAGTTTTGAAGAGCTTATCGGATAATAATGCCGAAGTACAAAATCTGGCAGTGAAGTGGTATGTACGGATAGAATGTCTTTGCAGTCAGTGTGTCTGACCGGGGTGATCTAGTCTTGCGCCTCTGACAGCCCGAATCAACGACACGCAGTTGACTAACGTTCTCAACCGTCTGTCTTCGTTTTCGATCTCAGATACTGACGGATCTCTTGGGAGTACTGCGTTGCGTACGATTATTACCAATGTTCCTGCTACCAACGCAGTCGGCAAGATATTTGTCGGACGACTATTACATACTTTACTGCCGAATCTTCGAAATTCGACCGACAGCGTTGATGTCCTTGTTGATCTCGTAAACAGATTCGGCTCCTCTCTTACATATGAGCAAGTGGGTGAGACACAGAATGCTCTCATAGGCGTGCTGGAGACTGGCAAGGGTTTGGTTCGCAAACGTGCGGTTGGTGCACTTGGCGCCCTGTCGAATCACTTGACCCCGCAATTGTGGGATAATATGATGACGTATCTCATCGATTCGTTCAATCAAGGCGTCCCAAGAGATCGTCTGAGAATCTTGGTTTCAGTATGCGGCACGCTCTGCAAGGCGAACTCGGTCAGGCTCAGTCCGTACTTGCTTCCCCTTACGGGGAGCGTCTTGAAGTCACTAGACGTGGAGGATGACGATGTTCGCGAGTCGGCGCTTATCACTCTCGACACTTTTGAGGGATCGTGCCCTACGGAGATGGCTGCTTTTACAGGTGATATAATCACTGTTGGATCGAGGTTTATCAAGTATGATCCGAACTACGCGGCTGTGGACGAAGATGAAGAGGAGATGGAGGACGCCGACGATGAGAAGAATGACGACAGCGAATTAGACGATGAATTTGACGACGAAGATGCTTTCTCAGACGAAGATGATGTGAGCTGGAGATTGCGACGATGTGCAGCGAAACTGTTGGATACTTTGATTGAGACTCGTCCAGATCTGTTGTCTCAGTTATACACTTCGATTGCACCACTACTAGTCTCACGATTTAAAGAGCGAGAGGAAACCGTCCGCGTGGAGGTTTTGAACACTTTTGCTACATTAATCCGTCAGACGGCGTCCACTAACGCTGTGGCAGCTGCCGCCAACACTACTCGTCGGAAACGCAGAATGTCCGATGACAGCATGATTCTTGAGAGCGACCCACGAAGACAACTGCCCGATCTTTCTGGTCGCGTGTTCAAGCTTCTTTCACAAAATCTCCTGAAGATGTCCAGTCTACCGAGCAAACAGGCCAGCTTGACCGTCGCCACCGAAACCGTAGCGGTTTTGCCGTCTCTGCCTGACGAATTCTCTCTCTTCATTCCGACCATCGAGCCGGCAATGAGCCAGGGCACTCTCCGAACAAGTATCATCCATTTTGTCAGCATATTAGTCACCAACCACTCTCTCGAACAACTTGCAGAATACTTACCCACCATCGTTTCCGTCGTCGTGGCCGGTGCAGATGACAAGTTTTACAAGATTTCGAGTGAGGCGCTTGCTGCTGCTGGAGATGTCATTGTCCTTATCACGACGCCTTCAAACGTCGATACGTCCAAATACATCGTACAGCTCCACGAGACAGTGGTTGCCAAGGCCACCGCGTCCGAGGCGGACCTGGAGGTTAGAGAAAGAGCTATTATGGCCATAGGTCAGCTCCTTATCTACGCGCGTAATACGTTATCTAAAACAGAAATGGATGCAGATGCAGATATTCTGCTTGAGCGATTGAAGAATGAAACCACCCGTCCCGCCACTATTCGATCTATCGAAAACATCGCCGCCAGTCCAAGTACAGATGCTTCCGTGTTTGTCAAAAAGTGGGTTAACGAAGTTGTCATCGAGCTAGCAGGTTTATTGAGGAAATCCAATCGCGCTATCAGGGCCTCTGCCCTGAGTGCACTCAAAGTCATGACGGAAAAGTTCGCATCGCAGATCGATGGGGCTACAGCCACAGGCATCGTTTCGGTACTACGTGGAGTTATTGTGGAAGACGACTTGCAGTTCCTGGGACCGGCTCTTTCCGTTTTGACTACGCTCGTCACAACATTGGGACCACTACCGGCAGATATCACCGACACTGTCGTTGATTTGGTTCCCAAGTTAACGACGCCGATAACAACTGAGCCTCTGCTCGACCTCTTCTCTGCTCTTGCAAGAGCTGGTAAGGCGGCTTCGCTTGTTACTGCCTTGTTGGACGAGGGAAGTCTCATCAGTCCCACTGGTGCGAAGGCGCTCGCAGTTGTCATTGTTCGTGGTGGTCTAGTCGACGACAGAGTTACCCAGATTAAAGCTGAAGCTGGTCGCACAGACAACGATTCTGCCGCTCGCAGTGCATTGATGGTCCTCGGTGAGATCGCGAAGCTTCTAGGTAGTGAGCTGCCCAAGGACCTGCTTTCCCTTGAATTTTTGTTCCAGCAGTTTTCTGCCACGAGTTCTGAGGTTCGAGTGGCTGCTGCGCAGACGTTGGGTGCCATTGCAGCATCTAATGTGGATATTTATGTGCCAGTGATTATCTCTCAACTCACTCCCGAGTCTAGCAACGCGAAAATGCTGGTGGTCGCCTTGAAGGAGGTTATCGTGTTCAACTCGACAAGTAAAGCAAGAGCTCTTGCGCTTGCGCCATATACTGCCGATCTATGGACACAACTGTTTGCATTAGATCTTGGTGCCTCGTCTAGGACGACCGGAGGAGAGAAAGGCAGTATCAAGGCCATAGCAGCAGAGTGTATCGGCCGGCTAACTACTCTCGACCCTTCGACATTCATCACCGAGCTCCAAACGCTTCTGAGATCCAGCGACGTTGGTACCCGAAGTATTATCATATCCGCTGTTAGGTTCTTGTTCAGCCAAAACGATGCCTCTGCCGCCTTGGCTGACGAAGCTGCATCTGCTGATGAGTTACTGCGACCTGTGGTGATTGACTTTTTGGCTCTTCTAGAAGACTCTGATCTGGAGAACCGCAGGTTGGCGATATCAGCCATCGCCTCTGTGGCGCACAGCAAACCAAACCTTCTCGCCGACCATCTCTCGCGTGTGCTCGGGCTCTTATTCCAAGATACCTTTATTCGTCCGGAACTTATCCGCGAAGTCCAGATGGGTCCTTTCAAACACAAAGTCGACGACGGTTTGGACGTACGTAAGGCCGCGTACGATTCGCTTTACGCAGTGCTGGTAGCATTCGCACAGCTACGCAAGGCGGACTTGCAACTTGATGTCATGACCGAGCGTGCGATTGCTGGATTGGATGATGACCACGACGTCAAGATTACGAGCTGTGTCATCCTCGGAAAGATCGCAGAGACGGACGCTAGTGTTGTTGCTACTAGTACGTAATTGCTGTTGTTTTTTTAACCTTGGCATGGGTTGCTAATCATAATTTGCAGGACTCGATATGCTTGCGAAGAAATTCACGGACGTGCTGTCATTGAAGTTGAAGGAGACGGCGATAAAGCAGGAAGTCGAAAAACATGGCGAGTTACAGCGCAGAGCTATCCGCACGTCCCAACAGATTCAGGCTGCCTTCGCTGCTGCGGAGAAGTCGGGTGATGCAGCGAGCGCGAGCCCGGAAATGTCGCCTGCATGGGCAAAGTATTTGACAGAGACAGTAAGGACAAAGTCTGCCATTAGCCAGTGATCAGGGTGTGAGGTGATGGTTAGAGTAGGCATATATGGATAAATGTCGGAAGTGTACTTTGTTCGTATACTTTAGATAAGGTTAGTCTATCATCAATCAAAAAGAAAATTTTGAATCCATTTACGTTATTTCACATAAGAAAAATGCAAGATGTATTGATCAAAACTTAAACACAACTATATATTCCTGTCCCGACCAATGTCCGTCCGAAATTGTAGCAATACAAACATAATACACAAGTAATCCGTTATAACTCTTACCTTTCCAAACATAAACGCCTCGAAAGACATAAGCCAACCAAGAAATTAGACCACAAAACTTTTATCCCATATATATATTTTCATGGGTGACGATCAATGACTTTCATCGCCCCTGTTGTCATCATGTACTGTAACGACCCAGTCTCGCACACCTGTAAACTGTTCTACGATTCGTCGACTAGTACTCGCGTCGACTGGTTCTAAAGTCGCTCGCGGATGCCTGGGACTTGTATTCGAGCTGTTGTGGCGAGGATATGCATATCTTCGTGACGAACGTGACGGGGCGCGCGATGCGGAGTTATGAAGCTGTTGTCGTTGAGAATCGGCTGCTGTTGAACCTGCCTGATGGTTCGTGTTCATGTGCGTAAGATGATACCGGGGATCTTTCTCGTCCCAATAATCACCGTCATTGAACCCAGGCAGTCTCTCAAATGCCGGCGGCTGCTCAACAGCTCCAGCTCCGTACGTAGACAGTTCAGGACTGTTCTGCTGCAGGGCCTGAACGTGCATTGACTGGCCATTTCGAGGCACCATTTCATCATTCGCAGCGTCGCCGTAAACGATGTAATCCGAGTCGCTCCCATCATCGTCATCGTCGTAGTCATCTGCACTGTGGTCATAATCTGCGGGATCCATCGAATGTCGGGTGGACGACGCTCCGTGAGACCTGTCGACTGCGAAGACATCATGTCGGTCTTCCGAGACGCTTGGCAGAGGACTCGGATTCGTCGATGATGGGGCAACCGGTGGAGCGCTACCAGCCACGCTGGAGGGCGTCCTCCTGACATCCTCTCGGAACGAGACACTCGGCGCTGGGGACTTTCTCCGCAGGCCAATGGCGGCTACCCCATTAGACACTGCGTCAGGAGAATTCGAGAGCGTTTGTAGGTTCCGAGGATAAAGCTGATGTGCGACGGAGCCTGCTTCAGCGGCATTCATGAATGACGCTGGCGAGGACGAATGTGTGGAGCGGGATAAACCACGCTTTAACGGGTAAAAATGCTTCACACGTACTTCCTCTCCACTGCCGGATCCATTTCCATCGTCCATGATGCTCGAAGCGTTCACGCGATAACTCGTAGCACTAGTCCCTGTGGTTGCCCGCGAAAGAGGACGACCGAACAAAAGTGCACGACCATTGCCTAAGAGACTCATAATGCTGCCACCTATACCAGGTCGAGAAGTATTTAACGCTTCATTGTCCGCATCGTCGTGGTTATCACCCTGAAGTCTCCGTCGTCTGCGACCACAGAACCTATGAGCAATTCCACGACCTTCTTTTGTCCGTGAGGCCCTCGACCCTTCACCCTCAGTCCCGCGTGTATAATCACTTTCTTCTCCGTGATCACGACCACTGCTATCAGATCTTTCCTCCCTAGATTCTGAATCACGTATAGCTCGGCTTCGTCTCCAGCTCATACCATCGGATGATAAAGCAGCCGAACCATGATCACCACCGCCGGTAAAATTGCCGTCAACATTTCTTCGTCTGGGAGGTCGCCGCCGGTCAACAGCACTACCAGCGTTGCTGCCTCCATCACGCCGCCGCCTTGCCCTCCCTACATCTCTAGACGCACGAGCACCGCGGCTTGTCCCAGTCTCGAGCATCTCATCCTCAAATACTTGTCGTCCCAGAACGCCGGTTTCCTGCACCTTGCTTTCTAAATCCTCTATCCGCTCAACCCATTCCCACACCACCACACTAGCAGCGGCGGCGCCTACCCATCTCACGAAATCACCCCATCCAGCAATCCACTGACGCGAGATATCGAGTAAGAAGAAAACAATCGGTGTCAATACCGCAACTAGCGACAGCAGTGCTAATATCAGATTTTTGATATGATATGCATACATTCGCTTGGAGATGGAGTAGTACACCACGTACGCCGAGTACAGCAACGACAAAATGATCTGAAAAAGATATGCAAGTGCAGGGATCGCGTCTCTGAAGGATCTATCGTCACCGTCTCGGGTAGGCAAGAATGACTGGAGTGACCAGAAGACCGTATCGACGACAATTAAAGCAAGACCGAGCCACTTAATGATTTTCTTCTCGCCATGGCGCGGGAAGAGGCGAATAAGTGTCTGCACTTGAGCAAGCCATAGGAATACGTCGGAAATCACGCGGAATATATTCAATGTAATACCATCATCAATGTAAGCTCGTAATTCCTCGGCGTCTTCATAAGCTTGGTCGTATTGTTTTTTTAAAATCTGGCTACATTCGCTGAGCGCAATGGTAAGCGATAGCGCGACCGAGAGAGTTGCTAATTTTTGCAAATATGGCCGAGTCTGCGGAGTGATAAGAAGCAGCAAAAGGAGAACCCATGCGAGGACAGTTGTACCGGCGAGGGTGTATGCGATGGGAATTATTGAGGAGTAAAATGGATTTTTCAGAGTGGATACGGCAGTTGAAGATGATGAGATTGTCGACGACGAAGACGTACACAATGGTGAGAAAACGGCTGTCGGAAATATATTCTGCGTGGTTGAGGCCAGAACAACAACACCTGCCGGTAATGTATATGGTGTGCACAGGGGTGCGTGTGTGGTTGTTGTAGTTGGGTTCCGCCATATGTCACCGATCATCTAGTGGCACAAGGTCAGTTAGTTGATAGTCTCCCGTACACATATACTACTTCTCACTTTGCACCGAGACGAAAGTCGTCTGAATCGTTGTGTACTCTGTCGACAACTTTACAACTTTATCTATTATCAGTGGGATACAACTTCATGGCTCGAACAGTGTTACTTACCAGTTATGGCTGCTGATTCAGTCAAATAAAATGTAGAGCACAGAGCAAAAAACTGCCACAGAAGGCTCAGGCAAAGATCTCTGCGTCACGAAAACGCTTTCCACTATTCTTGACCTGTTATGGCAGTGATACTGTTACAGGACTAGATGAGCCACAGATGCAAGATGTAAAATTGTCTTATCGTGATAAATGCACCATTAAGTCGTCCGTGTATGATATCTATTGTGCAGTAACCGTGCTTACGTATCAGACAGTCACAAGATGGCGAAGTGTAATAAATGCGGCAACGATGCGATCGAAGGCTGACAATGCTGCACTACTGCTATCCAATTGGATATCGAGCACAAATCAAGATTGGGCATGTACAGTCGCGATCGGAGGATAGTTGCAGTGACCGGAGGGAGTACAGCCGAGTATCCGGGGTGGCCAAATTCTTGATATCAGATCGAACACAATGGTGGAGCGGACCTGGAACCTAGCCACCCCCAGAGAGAGGGCGACGCTCCGCAGATTGGGAGGAGAGGACAGCCACCTCTGCCGCCACATTAGACTTTCGCTGTGTTACTCGCACTAATCCAAAATTAGTATCGCGCGAAGATAGGCTATGCGAGCATGTGTTGACCTCCAGCAAAATTAGTTTGGATGATTACTACGAAAGATCCCCAAAAGACTCTATATAAGTACAGTCCACTTGACTGAATGATAATGATCTTTTACTGGCCTGGTCTCGGGCTCACAGCGGAGACCTGGAGCGTGGGTCAACGAGCGATACGTGCCGCAGTTGGGGCGCAGTTCCGGCATATTTTCTAGTAGATTAGAATTGACTTCCATCAGCTACCGTCGCTGACAGGGCAGGACTAAACAGCTACATAAGCTTGATGCAATGCGCGTTGTTATATGACTTAACGTTTTCATTGCCTATAGCTGTTGTGGCGCAGAATCTGCCACTCCGATTTGTTCAGTCCGTAGAATGCTCTAGCACTCCTACTCAGTAACAATTTTATATTATAGCTACGTTGATCATGACGCCTGATGTCAAGCAAACGGGACCATGACAGTGCCAAAAATATTGAGATTATTCCAATTGCTTGGCCAAACATTGGATTCCCGCCGCCAAAAGCATGCGCCTCAGTGACCTGAATGCACCATGAAGCCCCCACCCAGCCTTACAAGAGTTGGTGCATCACAGATCTTGTCTGCTATGTAACACACTCAATCTCTTACAACTGTTGGTCTGGTCTATGGATTAGTGGCATGATACTAACTTAAACGTTCTCACGTCGCGTTTTTCTGGTTAAGACTCTCGAGTCGTCTGGAAGCAAGTCTTGCTTTTACTATTTCAGTTCGCAGGGCAGGGCCACACGAACTGTGGAATGCCACGGTGCTGACATGCCCACTGCCCACACCAAGCACTGCATCCCCTCTCATAGGTGAGTAGGACATTTTCTGGTAGCATATTGGATTGCAGCCCAGTTGGTAAACAGCACCAAGCACAAGCAAACTTGGCCCTTAGAAGCCAAAAGCACAATGATTGCCTGCGTTCGTGCTATTACTCTGGTACTCACATCCGGCGTGCACCGGCACTGATACGGTTTCACTTGACAGGAGCCATGTTATGTTGAATCACTTTTGTAAAATTGATAAATAGATGTCATCCGCGATGCGACGACAAATCCTCTGAACAAATATATAGAATCACGAAGATTAAAGCACGGCACCATTAATTACTAAGAATACAAGACAAGACAATAGGTCGCCAAAAATAACGAAGATAGAATATTACATCTTGAACCAAATAAATAATCAACGACTGTCCTTCCACCATATAATATTTTGCCTCATAGCATTGATAAATGCAAACTACAAAATTTCGTTGGTAACTTCAAAGACAATCTCAACTATAACCACTGAAAGAAAAAAATATACAATATAGTACAAGACACAGTAGTAAAGTTTAATACAACGAGTGACGCCGATCAGCGTAGCCTATAGTTATTTGAGACTTCCTGTCAGATGTTGTCCACAAGCATCCAGATTGTAAACCATCTCACCTGTGTCGCATCCGAGAATGTTGGAGCAGATTATCGCCCCTAGAAAATCGTCTGTTGCAGAATTCGCATGCGTATGCTTCGTTTTTCTACGTTAGCTCCATTGCCACGCTAGCGTTCGGTTCTTGCATCTGCACTTACGTTTCTCACGTTGGTGTAGAGTGCTGATATGGCGTTTGAGATGTTCTCGCCGCCGGAATTTACGATTGCATTCCACACACTCGAATCTCTTGTCTTCAGCCGATGGTACTGCATTCGCGGCAGCCGCAGCGGCTGTACTCATAGTCACCTGCTGGTTTGACGGCGTAGTCCTCTGCCGTTGTGCAGTAGGAACAGCGTTCGGTTGTATTGGAGGTTGATAATCTACATAAAATTAGTCCTTGGAGTTACAGACAGTTTCAAAAACACATACATCTTTCTTTAGGATATGCTTCTGGCTGTGGTTGTACAGGTGGCACGCTGTGACCTCCGAGAGCTGGATCTATTGGAGCAGCATATTGCTGGTATCCATTTTGGGGTGTTGGAGCGGAAGCTGGTGCACCAGCCGAGCTGTACTGTTCATTAGGATCACGATACGAGTAGTAAGGCGACGGCCTGCCGCCGATATTTGGATGTTGGCCCGGTGGTACGTGTGGATATATTGGCTGCCCATGTTGAGGAGGTGGGGCGTATCCCGGCGGATGCTGCTCGGCCTGATGGTAAGAACGAGGAGGATGTCCAGCGGCATGTTGTTGGTAGGGGGGATATGATGCATGATCTTGATATCCAGTTCGAGAACTGTGTTCCTGATAAGCCTGATGATGGGCCGGTGCCGGAGGTTGAGATATTTGAGATATCGGCGGTAGCCGCGGCGGAGGATTTGACGAGGACTGTTGCGTGGAGTAAGCTGAAGTTTGCGAATACTGCGATGGAGACTGTGGCTGACTTTGCTGGGATTGAGGCGGGCCATGGTTCTGAGCAGAATACTGATATTGCGTGTGTGGCAGATGTTGCTGCTGTTGCTGAGGACTATAATTGAGAGGGGGCTGCTGCTGTTGCTGCTGGCCCGCAGGTACCTGCTGGTGCTGGTACGATTGACCAGGTTGGTGATACGGACCGGACTGCAGAGGTGGCTGTTGGGTATAGTCGGGTGACAGGCAATATTGTTCCTGCGGCGAGTCCCACTCTGACGATGGACCTTGGGAAGATTGTTGTGGCGTCTGCTCTTCGTGCTGCGTACCAGGGCCGGATGGCGATGGCTGAGGTTGGCCTGGAGAACGGTCCTTCGGCGACGCAGTTGCCTTCAGCTCAGGCGCCTCACTGGTTCCACTAGCAGATCCGTCCTTTTTTTTACAGTTATCCGTCTCTTGCTTTGATTCCTTCGTTGTGCCTGAATTTGATGCTTCAGGCTTCAACTTGTCTGTCTTCGAGGTATTTACTTCCTCCTTGGTGTCGTCATTAGATGAATCTTTTTTATTTCTTGTCCTTTTATTTGATCGCTTATTCTCCGTCTGCGCAACTCGCGTTAGAAATTGGTGACTAATGAAGCAATCTAAATGAATGCCGACCTTATCTTGATCATTCCCACTGGCGCTGTCAGAGTCACTTGACTTTTCGTCTTTAGGATCGACAAGCCCCAGAAGAGCTATAGCGGCGTCGAATTCTGCCATTTATACCCTCTCCGAATCTAACGCGACTATCGAATATCGTTCTTTCCCTGCATAATAGACGTTGTTAGTGATAAAATTCGGAGAAACGAAGGCGAGCGCGCGTCCAGGCAGGTTGAAACACCAAGAACTGAAGCTTAACAGTCACGCCTACAAGCCCCAGGCCAACAATCCAAGGAAGTTCCGGCGCAATGCACAACTTTTGATGATTCCAAAAGTAGTTGCAATCCATTGAACATCGAAATACAGAATTCACGCTGGATTATAGCTGCAATACGGCGACTCGGATTGACTGCCGTGGACCCATCCGGCACGCCTCCTGAAAAGTCGTGAACAAAAGTTCAAAACTCACCTGTGTCAAAATAACCTCACGGCAAGCGCCTTCAAAAAGGAGCACAGGACAGGCGTAGTACTGGATCGTCTCTCACTTCCGTCTATCACTCGGTGCTCGGGAGTCGCGTGAGCTAGAAGACCGTCGATAGCTTACGTGGGAGTGAGAGTTGTGTCCTTTGAGAGATGCGGCGTAGTGGAAAAGGGACGGGGCTACGCGGGCAAGAATGGAAAGCAGGGGGCGGGCTGGTTGGCTGGGCCCGTCCATGGGTACAACGATTTACTGCGTGTCCCAAGGTACTCAGGAGGCGGTTACCCGGATGCGTAGCCGCTCCCTGAATCCCTGTTTCTCTGGGTTGAAGGATTCCGGCATCGAGATGTGATATAGTGACGGAATGTGTGTAGTGGATGTGCTTCGCAAGACGATAGTACAGATACAGATGTACGGCACATGTGACGATTACGAGTGCATGTGGCCAGTCGAGCCGACAACATCAGCCGCTGAACCCACCGCTGCATAAAATATATATTCCACTGTAGACGGAGATCTGAACTACTCACAGACGTGGCCGATTGCCGTTATAGATCGCTGATAATTCGCGAGTAGCGCGCCAGATGAGCAGTCGAGAAGGCGTGGGTCTGAGTCTAGAGGAGTGCAGACTCGGGGTTGGATCAAAATCATACATGCAATAGAGGTCAGGGGCAATGCCGCAAGCACGTCGGTTTCCAGGGGCTCGTTTTGACTTTTCTGTCGTGTTGATTAATCCTCTCGACAAAACGAACTTCGACAAAACGAACTTTATGTAAGGTCCGCATCATCGCTATTCTGTTTTGTTCTCCGACTCACAATCCAACTACTTGCATGTATTCTAAAATCTTCATACTACAAGCAAGGAATATTAGGCATACGATTAATTATAGTTATACGCATTTGCTCTATTTCTTTTTCTACGAAGCATGCATCCAATAACACCTGCCACCCCTTCCATCAATGACCATCGCTCACAATTAAATGCCAGACCCAAAGAAATCCCACAAAAGAAAAGCGATACGGCACCTGTGCTTCCCAGCTACAAACAAGATATGCATAGGTCTACATATAGGCTTGTCCAGCCACAGCCGCAAAAATCTGCTGCAATCGTTCATTCAGAATATCGTTAACATACCCGACGATCTCCTTTAGTGTTTCCTGCTGTTCCATAGACTCTCCCTTCTCTGTCTCTAAAGTTACTTCGGTACCCAGGTATTTCGTGGCAATCTCAATCATTGTCTCGTTGGTAATCCTCATGTGGCGGCCCTCAATGGAACAGAAATGAAGCCGGCCTGACTCCCCCAGGGCTTTTAATCCAAGCCAGTCTTCAATGTAAATCTGACGCTCCCCCAGTGGAGTAACTACTCCTGTCTTTTTGTCGACCTCAGCGAACCACTGATATGTGTCAATAGTACACAATTATAGGAAATAATGTCAACTTACGGCAGTCTCCTTGGGAACAACTGTCTCGTCTTCGGTGAAGAGATACAGGACCAGCTCCTCTAGTGAAGAAAGGTTCTCGGCATACGTAGCATTTTTGACCTGCCGTTCATTGTTGATATCGGCGAGAAATCCCGATCTCTCAAGGTATGTATCATACTGATCGAGATTCTGTGCGCTGTTAGCTCTCGTAAACTCATCGCACGTCAATACCCTATAAATACTCTGTAATACTGTGCAACAGTGATGGATTCCTGGGCAAGTTGAGAATACGCCTGTGTCTTCAGGAAAGTGTTTCTGCGTCGACACACAAAGTCGCGCGCATTGCATGGTGGAAAGTCAGCGACACCTGTAAAACAAGTCAATGTGAATACTCAGTCGCAGACATATATATCCGTCGTACCATTCTGTGGCGATCCGAATGTAAGTAACTTGTACGCTTTGGGCGAGTTGCATCTCTCGACGTATCCTCTCAGGAACAGACCGCCCTGCGAAAATCCCAAGCCATCAAATCCATGTTCTAACTCTGGAATTGACGCCAGTTGGTCGCAAACAAAAGCAAGCTAAATCAGGGGTGAGATTAGTAATTGTTCAAACGTTATGCGTCTAGAAATATCGTTGCACTCGCTGTACCTGATCATCTAGCCTTCCCAGTAACGACTCTTTGCTATCCTGCGACGATTCCAGATTCAAATAAACACTGTGAACAAATATACCAGGATGCATTTCTTGAATAAGCGCTGCAACTCTCTGCATTCCATCAGAGTTATATGAATCTCCGAGACCGTGCCATATCACGATTGGCCGTGGACTGGCCAGTATGGGAATCGCAAGGCACAACAAATATGATGCCAGCGATATAAGTCTAGTCATCTTGAAGTATGTTCGAATATATCGGACCGTTTTCGAGATCAATTCTACGCCGCCTGTGAATCCGGCACTGAAATTTCGATGTCGCGATAAGACAGGGTTGCGGCGTTCGAGCCCCATACTTATACAAGTAATACCTATCCGACGCCGCTCAAATTTCACTCCTGGGCTTAGCAAAAATCAGGCGGAGAGAGACTAAAAACTCTCCAACGTATATCACCGAAAAATAGCCGCAATTTTTATGGTCTCGAGTTCTACAGATTGCAGCTCAAGATGGCAGCTAATGCGTCATCTACACCGAGGTCAGGATCGCCTGCTACGAATCCACAGGGCCCACTGCCGGCTATGATTCAACTGTCGAGGCCGTATTTGACACCAAACCAGATCTTGACCCTTGAGCAAAAGGTAGCCCATACAAATGGCTCTCGGGATCAGCAACTGAAGTTCCAGGCTTTTTCAGTAATATTGGTGACCGGGAGTTATTTGAGATTGTATGGATTTCTGTTATAGAATTGTTTCTGTTTGTTCTTGCAAAACTTACTGACTTCGTATAAATATACAGTCCCATTCGAACAATGGGAACGGCTATGATCTTATTTCAGCGATTTTACCTCTTCAATTCAATGCAAGACTTTCCCTCAACGTTGGTATGTCTTTTATTTGGATATACTTTGTTGCTGTCCATATTGTTGCTAAGAAATAATCATAGGATACCGCACACGCGTGCCTGTTTGTTGCATCCAAAACTGAAGACACACTTAAGAAATTGAAAGAGATACTGCTCGCGTCGTATTACATCAAGCATCCCAGTGGACCGGATATAAGCATGGACTCGCCGGTATGCAGCAATTATTATGTTGGAAACATAGGAAGGACTGTACTGAGGGAGTACTTATTTAGGTCATCGAAGATCAGCGACGACGATTAATCTCCCTGGAGCGGCACGTTCTAGAGACCATGTCCTTTGACTTTCGTGTAAGGCATCCCCAGCCATACATCATAAAATTCGCAAAGCGTCTAAGATGTAAGTCTGCCTTATGACTGTTCCTTTTATGTATAGTCTAACATGAAGACAGATCCGATGCCGTTGGCAGAAACAGCTTGGCAAATCGCATTAGACTCTCACAGGACGCTCGTTCCATTGAAAAGCACACCCCATGCTATAGCGCTGGGGTGTTTATATATAGCGGCTTCTTTACTGGAGGTAAATCTGTCAGGTATTAAGCCAGAACAATTCTGCGTACGGCCACGAGAATTTGAAAGTGAGCTCATTTCATCGTCTCTCATACGATTGTGCCAAGTACTAATACATTGTAAACTAGATGTTATACTGGAGTTGCTGGAATTCTACATAGACTGGCTACCGCAGACCACACTTTTCGCCACATACACAGACCCCGGGAAGTTCATGTCAATGAGAATAGAGCTGAATAAGCGTCTGGGCAAGTACACCGAACCGCGCGCACCGGGCGCGCGTGTGAAACTAAGGGATTATACTATGGGTGATAAGGGCACCGTTAGATATGTATTAAATTGGGAGCGGGAGAGGATAGAACGGGAGATCGACATGCACTGAATCGGTTAGCTACGAGGTTTATGTTGTAAGCATTTTCGGCGTTTGGGGATTGACCTTTTTTAAAGTAAAAGTATTGGTAATGAATTGGTTGTCACTATGGTTGGATACATGGCTTCAACAGGGAAATAGGATGCTGAAACCAGGTACCGTACGAGCCTATTCGTAAGGGAGCATAAATGTACTATAGATATACCAATAAATTCAAACAATTTTGACGAGGAAATCCTGCGGATTGGTATGTTGGCAAAACCTCTCATTAAGTGTTTGGATCTTGCCGATGATAAACTCATCTGCAAACTCCCAGCAGACAAGTTATCCTCGACCGTACTCGACCGCATTTGGCACACAGCAACCAATCACCTAGAATATTTATCACAACATTTTTCCGATAGTCATTATGTCCTCTCTATTATCCAGATCTACACGGGTTAATATCCGCAGTGTGGAACGTGGCGTCTGGCTGCGGGCTGCCCGTCTCTATTCCATAAATGGCACCTTTGGTCGCGCAGTACTGCAACGACGACCAAAAGTGGAAAGCTCTCAGAATACCACGCCCGGAGTTATTCGACCGAGTCTTTTCCGACGATCTCAATCAAGCGAGACAGATGGGTTTGCCCCGCCATCAATTTACAACTACGAAAACGTACGCTGTGCCGTTGTAATTCATATCATTTATCATCTAATATTCCATCATAGATCAAAAAGTTATCGCTAAATCCCGAGAAGGACAAGGTTCTTGTGGACGTCAGAGAACCCGCTGAGGTTGACCAGGGCTTTATCCCAACGGCCATTAATATCCCGTATAAATCCGCTCCGCATGCTCTCTCGCTTTCCGAAGAAGCTTTCGAGGAACAATTTGGATTCCAGAAACCCAGTAAGGAGAAAGAGTTAATTTTCTACTGCCTCGGTGGAGTTAGATCCAACTACGCTCAGGAGCTTGCCGGGAATTTTGGATATGATAAGTAAGTTCTCTTTGTATTGCCAAGCCGGAGTGGGTTGCTGACCGTGGGCTGCTATTTGCCGTTAGGCGAGGGAATTATCCAGGTACATATTAACATATGAATATATTCGAAGACTGCCCACTAATTCTATCATAGGTTCCTGGGAAGATTGGGTACAAAAGGAGAATTCCAGAAAGTAGGAAAACGAAGACTTCCATTGTATTTCTGAGAGACTGTAATACACAATGTATATATTGCACACCGGAGACCATGTCTATGGTAAGTAACGATTCCAGAGAACGCAAAATGGGCGCCTAATCTCTTCGCGAGAACGGAAGCTGTTTGCGCTCCTTCGAAATGTTTTTCTTCCGGCGACGTTTGATGGCACGGTCGACCTCAGACTTCTTCATCTCGCTATATTTCTTTGTAAGGACCAACCTTCTCTTATCAGCTGTAGTTCAAAGTTAGCACTTTTATCTAGTCAATGTAAGCAAACCTAAATACCTTTTTTGAGATAAAATGGCTTCTTTCCTTGCTTGACAAGCTCTTTCTCCTTCTTCTCGTGCTCATTCAGGATTTGCTTTTCAAAGTCCTTGCGCTTCGACGCTTTCAATTTGGAATCCTAAATTGTTAGCTGTAGATCTGCCAGCCTTAGCCAAGTAGACGTACCAAAGACTGGTATTCTCGCTGTAAATTCTGAATTTCATTCGGATCTTTCGTCTTTTTAAGTCGCTGTGCGAGATCTTTTAACTCGGCTGCCCGATAGTCATCCAGAAACGCATAATTCTTTCTAAATTGAGCGTCATCGAATTTTCCTGATAAGTTCTCAAATCGTGGATCTCGTCTAACAATCTTCGGCACCGCAATCACTTCTCTAAATCTCGAAACTGGTCTTTTGGCCGAAAGTTCTTGTGGTGCATGTTTGGAGACTCGCTTCATTCTCATCAGCGGCTCTACCTCGGATACTGATTGATGCTCAGCATTTTCCGGCTGGACAATCTCAACGTCACGTTTGTTCAGCTTTCGTGGTTTCTTAGACCGCGAGAATTCAGATTTTGCCGGCATTGTGTTGGAGTACTGAGTATTCTCAGCACTACAATTTCTTGGCCCTCTACGCACCAAAATTCATTTGTCCCAACCTGCATAAATGCGGCTAACAGATACGGATACTGCTTAAATAAGCGACTTATGGCATTTAAATCAATATTGAAACTCAAAATAGCCCATCCCTGCGCCGCGCAACAATTCAAGAGGATCTTCATGTAGTTAAGCGTGTATACATAACTTATCTATCACTGTCCACTGTAATGTCTACTTGCACTCTAAGAAATTTTATCGAGTATACATAACTTATAGAATTAAAAATTGTCTACGATTTCTTCTTCTATAGAGCCATCTTCCGTTTCTGGAAGTTTCAGATGATATGCGTTGTTGAATTCAACGACCTCGCCATCGAGAGCACTGCCATCGCTCTTTAGAGTAACGTTCACAATTGTAATCGACGTGTTGAGCAGGTTATTGATTACCTCGGTGTTGATCTGATCGGATAATACAAAGCCGCGTCGTTTAATTAAAATGTGAATCAGTGACGATATAGCACCTAAAAAACAGACAAATTAATTACTTTGCGCCAGACCGTAGAGCAGCAAAATATACTACCTCCATGAGAAACAATCATTACTCGTTTCACGTCATCCATTCGAGCCTCAGAAATGACTTCGTCCCATGCTTTCAGCAGTCGCTTTTGAAAAGCTTGGGTGCTCTCACCCACGGATTCCCAAGTCAACTTCCGTTGCCGAAGGGCCCTGACCACCGTTTGGTAATCGTAGCCTTCTACATCACCAAATCCCCGTTCTCGCAGTAACTCTGTAGTATGGATCCGCGATTCGGGAAGACGCTCTAAATGTGACTGGAGGGCGTTGTCGCGGGTTTGAATACACCGATTTAAATCGCTCGACCAGATTGTATCAAATGAGATTTTACTCAGTACTTTGCCGCATAACTTGGCTTGTCTAATACCCTCTTCATTCAAATTCGTATCTAACCCAAATTTATTAGATCTGCATTTGTTCATAACATAACATCCACATACTCAAATGTCCCTGGATGATACGCAGCGCGTTCTCCCTAGTTTGTCCATGACGAACTATAAATACCTGGACTTTGCGCTGATGAGATTTGTCAACTTCAGCGGCAAGACTATGTATCGCTTGCACTTTCATGCTCGGTTTGGATTGGGTTGAGCCCGCCATGGCATGTGTTTGCATGGTAGTTGGGAGTCTGCTTAGTCTCGAAAAGCTGCACGTTAAATGAGAGACAACCATCCACAACGCTGCGGTAGGTCAAATAAGGGAGTGATGAACAATGCAACGACCAAGGAGGGTCAAATACAACAAGGTGGTGAAGTTTCTGCTCAAGATCCAACTGAAGAACTTCGTTTTAATAATGTGACGTCAAATGCGAACCTAGGGGAAAAATCCACCGTGTTCAAACGGCTCGGATCATATATACATAGCGGACAATGACGCACATCAGACCAATTAGCGTAAAGAGACGAATAAAAAAATCCCCTTTCAACCACATTTGCAACAAGTTCACCGTCGGAGACCGAATGTATTCATCTAATTACACCGAAAGTTCATTACGAGTAGCGCCTAGAAACTGCAATGAAACACAAACTTGCTCCTCTTATCGTATATTAATTGGGTAACTCATTCGCACACACCAGCACCAACGCTACAGTAGCTCTAATGAGTTCCGGCCTCCCATGGCAACAATAACACCGAGCTATGCTTCATACCAAGCACACAATATTCATGAGCAGCTGGATGCCTTCTCTCTATCCAACTGGTTTGCCCGGTTCTCCTACAATTGGCGAAACCTGAACTCCGGCGTAATAGTAATAAGCCCGTTGAGCAATGACTCTGACGTGAGAGGGAAAGTACATGTAACAAGCAGTGAAGAGCATCCACAGTAAAATAAAAAAGAACGCGTCTAGAAGTTATTAGTATTAGTCCAAGAATAGTGAGAAGCTCTACGCAAGCCGGAACAACTGACTCAAAATAAGGCGCTCAGATCTAGTGAGCATATAAAGAGGTAAGTTAACGTAGTACTTGTACTTAATTTGCTTGAAGAGAGAAATGAGAAACATTGTTGCTACTGTCTTCTGCTAGAGCAAAAATAACCGATTGACCTGATCTAGGAGTTGAATAAGTCAGCATATATTGACTGTTTGATGCGTAAGGAATCGTGTGTCCCAATCCCAAAAAGGAAACATAACTGCAACGATAATGGACGTATACGCAATATGAAATTACATAATTCGCCAGCAGCATGCAACTTTCATGAGCAGTAGTAACGAGGAATATTTGCAATATTTCTTATTCATAACCCTTCGAATTTTTGATGATAATTTATCTCTCAAGCGGAAGCAGCTTTTCTTCTAATCACAACGCGAATGTAATGGACCATGGCCGGCCGACCCTAAACCTAAACCGCCAACTCTAGAGTATTCCCGGAATAGGTTTTGGGATCAGAGCCTAAGCTCAGTAAGCTAAGCTCATTCGAGTCTTTGTTGACGCGTTTACGTGGGGACTTTTTAGTTGGAGTTCGCGCGTATCTCAATATATCTTCAAGGCAGTATAACCAAATCCTCAAAGGCGCTCGACTTATAGTCGTATTAACTTGCTATGTCAGGCAGTATGTGGTATTCGTACTTATATCGAAATATGACTCACCTGAGAAGCTGACAAGTCTGGGAAAGATTCTTTTGTAATCGCCCCGTTATCACCTCAGGAGAAGATATCAGTCGCCATAGACGGACTACATGCATGTACGTCTAAATTCGAAGCCTTCATAGTTGACAAATGACTCATACCCATTCAATAGCTCGTACTACTGTGATATCGAAGTCGACAGCTTCGGATCATCTGTCAATGATTATAATTCATGTCCACGAACATGGCCTCTCACGCGATGATCTTTCCAAAGCTATAGATATCCTAACCCGACCGTCCTCCTTAAGGAAATCGCAAGCACTACAATTGCTCAAGCTTTTGTATCCACGGGAGAAAGTAGATGATGACGTTGTGATTCGAATAGTTGGCTGTCTTGGTGTAGGCCAAGGAAAGGCTGGTCAATTGCTGCAGGTAACGTTCTGGCATTCGCTCTAACTTTATGTTGTTTTCTTGGGAAGCTAATGATATTGTGACTAGGTTAACCTACTTAGATGGCTCGTCCTTATACAACCATTTCTGAAGTCGCAGAAGATACTATCAAAAATCTATCACATTCTCTTTATGCATTTGAGCTATGAATCTACAAGGTCGGTTCTGTATATTAGAATATGTTAGACCATTTCTAAATCTATAGACAATGGATTGCTCATCTCTTATTTCTGGCTACGAAGAGGCACGACATAAGACCATGGCGAATTCAATATTTGCTAGAAATGCAAAACAAGTACCGAGAGTCTCAACATTTAACAGGACTTCTACTGTTATACAAGGAATATTTCCCGGAAATTGTCATTGATCGTTGTGCTAAGCTAAGAGGAGCCATCTTTAAAGTAATTTTAGTACTTTTGTGCCGACGTCTAAAATTTGACGCTTCTAACTGGGATTTTAGTATCCAGATCCACAATTTTTGAGTATTATTCATGAAGTGCATGCGGGGGCAAATTCTTTAAGCGGTGAAGTACCAAGCTTTCCAAGAGACGGACTTAGCAATTTGAAGAGAAGAAAACTAAATATACCAGAGATGATTACACTTGACGTATCAGAGGTACATTTCTTTGTTGATATTGTATGTATAATCTAACGCATAATATTGGCAGAATTCGGTGACGGTCGAGGAATTGTCGACTTTGGCATCATTTGCAAAAAATATTGATCGCGTCTCCTTGCCGGCTCAAGTTGGTAGTGTCTTGAGAGATGATGGCATGGTCAAGAGGATATTAGTGAACAGGCCTTCACGTATGTCACGATATCGTCTTGTATCTACGGGTGGATGTTGCAGCTGACAGATTATTAGAACGAGCGTGGGCCAGATTAAACACATGGATTGCAAGCAGCCTACGGGAGGAATTAGATGACGCTGATGAGAATGGCCATCGCGGGGAAGGTTTACTTGGCGAGCTGCTTGCTAGGTCTTATGATCTCTGTCTATATACCAAAGAGCTTCTCGTTTCCGTGGAGGACTTTCTGTGCATTTATCTACCCCGTTGGGATGGAGTCAGACATCGATCTACAGTCTTCAAATTGCTACTTCTTATGCCAGTAAGACGATGGGAGATAATTGACCGTGATATAACGTCACCTCTCACCTCAATATTTCAGAAAGATACCGAGAATTGGTCATTTCGGTACGATTATTTAGTCTTTTTGGAGGACCTTCTGCGTTCATATTCGGTGCGTTGCGGAAAAGTCTCGTCTTTTGGTAGGGACAGAGAAGTAGATGGATTGAGCCATGCAGAGGTCATAAAGACCATGTCCTCGTTATTCGCACATTGGGAGAGCATGTTTAAGAAAGTTTCTTATTCCGATCCTGCGGCTACAGAGATTCAAGTTGCAAGTCTGTATATGTATGATGTCGTGGAGATGTATGTAGACAGCTAGTTTGGTCATGTTGAAAACAGGCAAATTTTCGTAACTCGAAGTTTTATTTAACGGTTGAATCCGTCATGTGTCTAGATAACATCATATACAGCCATCATCCAAAGCCGAAAAGGCAATAAACTCCGATCCCTACACTCCCATTTGCTGACCTCAGTTGCTAGTACTGAATTCCAAGCACTCATCCAATAGTAAAATCCAATTAAACCATAACACCTCTGCAATTATTCCTTGACCGGTTTCACAACAAGAAGTCCTCAAAACTTCCTTACAAAACCCTTGCTAGCTCTGCCCTCTGTGTCGCTGTAAGGGAAGTTGGGAACTTCACCTTAATAACTATCTCCAAATCGCCCTTCTTTCCTGGTGATTTGCTAATCGGCATACCGTGCTCGGGGTACTTGATAACAAGACCTGGCTGAACTGGCTGGCTGAATTCGACCTTTAGCTTCTTGCCTTCAAGGGTAGTAATGATCTTCGAGAAACCCAGTAATGCCTCCTTCAAACTCAGCTCCAATTCCATAGACAGGTTATTACCATCACGCTTGAATACTGGATGGCTCTTCTCCTCGATTACGAAAACGACGTCCTGGTTCCGACCATCAGGTTGCGTATCACCTTCACCGGCAAAGGTGATTTTAGTTCCTGCCTTCCAGCCCGGTTTGACACTAATCGTAAGAATCTTGTCCTCCTGTCCAGTAGGTCGTCGTCTGCGGATCTTCATCTTCTTGGTAACACCTGTAGCAAGTTCTTCTAGCGACAGCGGGAACTTGACGGTATACACGCTCTTCTCCCTCGGTGGTTCAGATGCCCTTTCATTCATTTCATCCATACCACTCATACCCCCAAATCCAGCAAATGGGTGTCCTCCGCCCATGCCACCCATTCCGCCCATGCCATTGCTTGAGAATCTCATCTTTGGTCCGCCACTTGATCTACTGCTGGGGGCGCCACCAAATAAGTTCGCAAGGTCTGGATCATTCCCAAACGAAGAGAAGAAAACGTTCATGGGATCATTGGGTGTGAATCCGCCAAATGGAGAACCGCCGGTGGAGAATCGGAAGGTACGAGTGCCGCCGCCACCTGGGAAACCACCTTGGAAACCGCCTCTTGGGAAACCGCCAGCAAACCCGGCACCATCTGGCACCTCACCCTCTTGAGGTGGCACGCCGCCGCGAAGGACAAAATCTAAGCCATACTGATCATATAATGAACGCTTGTCTGGATCAGACAGAATCTCGTAGGCTTGTGATACTTCTTTGAATTTCTCCGCAGCCTAAAATGCAATGTTAGCATTCTTCCGTGAACATTCAATGCAATTGTTCTCGACAATAAATAAACGAGACGTACCTGAGGAGAATCACCAGCCTTATCCGGATGATACTTCAACGCTGCCTTTCTATATCCTTTCTTGATCTCCGCGTCCGAGGCGGTCGGCTGAACCTCTAATAAGTCGTACAATTTAGTCTCTCGGACCATGTCGAGTTAAGTTGACTACTATGTAATTCAATAATAATAAAATTGTGATTATAGTCCAGTGTCAAGTAATAAAGAGTAAAGCACGAGCACTGATAGAAAACTTATGATGTGTGTTGCTCACAGTTCCAAATCTATTGTATGGCCTGCACCAACTTGAGATGGATCATCTATATAGTTCTTCGATGCATGATGCCTGTAGCGCATGGAGTTAGGGTTTCAAGTGGACCTCACATTATTATGAGCAAATTCGCGAATATTCTGGTGTAGGCGGGGCTCACAGCGCTACACCAATCTAGGGCTATTCCTGATTAAGCGCAGTAATATATCTATTTTGATTAGAGTGGTTATATTGGCGTCACCTTGCTGTCGATTTAGTCTTTGGTCTGCATTGAACTTACAGCGACCCCTGATTTTTCAGTCAAGCCAGTCGTCACCGTTAATTTAGCGCGGAAGCATAAGCAGCAGACATATAAGCCAACTCACTATTCTTACAACATTAACACCAACGCGATAGTGTACACTACAGTCCCTTGTATAACGTGTAGATGATCCACCAAACATATATTACATTGCCGCTTAAACAATTCAACGCCATTAACAAGCTAAACAAAACAACATCGTACGCCAGCTTTTTATATAACAATTTCTAGTTCATCGACGCTTCTTTCTCAACCTCTTCGTCCACCTCGAGGTCCAGATCCACGTCGCTTTTCTTTTCTGAGAGATTGTCGTGGATTTCATGTTCGGCAGTTTCTTGTATTGTAACAGGCTCTTGCGATAATACTCTGGATTCGGCAATTGTCATCCCTGCTGCTTGCACTGAGTCCTCGGTAGCATATTCCGGAACACACTCGGTAGTAGACGCTACACCAGGACCAGCAGACAATTCAGTAGCTTCGAGGTTCTCAGCCGATAAAATTGATTCGTTTAAATCCGGAATTGGAAGAGACTCTGTAGACAGAAACCCGCCCTGCTCAGCTATCCAAGCCATCCATTCATCTATCCAGCACCGAACCATCCACCAAGCTCCAAATGCCTCACCTCCATTCAACGTAATTTCTCTTAAAGCTGCAGTCAAAATTCCATTCATATATAGCAAGAATACTCTTGCAGATATCTCAGGAAACTGAAACGGCAAGCTAATTAAATATTGAGCCCATCTCTCGATGATGCCTTCGGCCGGTGCGTCTGGATCGGAGTCTTTGTCAGCAACAGGAGATGATGGCAGGTCGCCGCCGTCTTTTGACGGCCGATGTCGCCGACCAACTGAGGGACTGGCGTCATTCTCTGTAGCGATGAGAGTCCTCACTTTCGCTCGCTCCCTTTCATTACTAGTATCTTCCTGTACGACACCTTCGTCCGCCCGAGGAACGGTAAGTAAATTGACCACGTCTTCAAGCAAGATCTTCAGCACTCGAGAGCCACCACATGGTGCTTCCCTCAGCACGATCGACTTGGAGTCGACATAGTTTATCCAATCCTCCAGCATCGCCCGTCGTTCAATGGGATTGGCAAGAATTTTCGCGGCGGCGTTCGCTATGTCGTTTACACGCAATAAGCGTCCTATCAGGTTCGAGAACGCATACGCGGGACGAAGCTTGACTTGAATAAATGCATGTGGCAGACTCCTAAAGGACGAAGCTATATTCTGAGGCAAAGTCATAGACAGAGACCGAAGTGCAGACATAACATTGGCGGGGACAATCTGTAAGGCAAGAGGAGATAGCATGTGTATCATTTCCTGACAACATCGTTAACAGTTATAGCAAGACAGAGTGTCTAAACGCACCTTGTACATAATCCAGTCGCAACGTTGGATCCATTCAAGGATACTGGGCACTGATAAAAGCTTCTGTACGGGCGACGTTAGAGTCCCGTGAAATGATGCTAATGTATTCAGAAACTGTTTCAAGTGCATAAACCGAATAGCTTCCAAGAGCGATGAACAATGTGATTGGCATAATGCAGTAAGAATATCAACAGAATCCCTATCGGCATCTTCCGGAACGAATGGATCAATACTGGGCAGGGCCAGCGAATCAAAAGCAATTGTAGGAGCCTTGACGATATCTTTGGAGAACTGCAGACCGGGAATGGTAAAGCCGTCTAAAGAAGTCAATGGATCATCCGGAAATTGATCCTCCTCTTTGTCAACGTGCATTTCCATTTTGTCGATGGGAATGTCCATAGACATAGATAAAGGTTTGTAGTATCCTTGGTTATTCTTTCCGTTTCTCGCTAAGCTCCTGTCTGTACCCGAATCATGTATTTCCGATGCGACAGCTTCAAACGAATCGTCATGGTCCAATAACCCCGGTGTCGCACGCATATCACTCAGTTCATCCTCTGCTTGAGGCGTGCCTTGAAACAAGCCCGGCGAGGGTCCAAGTATAAGCAAAGAATCGCCGATCAGGTTGATTCCGCAATAATGATATTTTGATTTTCCGCGGACTCCCAATCGCCTTGTCTTTATCTCCGGAAACAGTAGTTTTACAAGCTTTCCAAAGGCTGCAGGATTCAATGGCTTGATTTTGTGATGCGCGCATATCTCTGCATATCTAGCATAAATTCGATTCCGTGGTATTGCGTTGTGTGGCGAAACTTGACACGTCTTCATCAGCCAGACGAGACCAAAGACTTGCCTGCTGCGCTCAGAGGCTGAACTCTGAGAGTTGACAATATCTTCTGAGCGCACTCGCTGAGAAAGTTCTTCAAGGGGCCTGTCGACCAGGGCTTCCGAATGTCTTCGAAGCTCTTGATCAGGGTCTTCGGTTTGACCGGACAGTTTCCGTTTCCGAGACGCCGTAGACACAGGCGAAACATTTCTGACGGTGTGCATATTGTGACTATGTGATATTGAATCAGGTCCGACGGACGTTGGCAAAGGAGCGTCTGCGATTCCTGAGGCGGCGGTTCCCCCAACGGCTAGGTGGGGTTCGATGGCAGTGCACGCAGCGGTGGCTGTACGCGCACTCGTCCGTGGTGATGAGACATCCAATTGTTGATCAAGATGAAAGTTCTGTAGATGCGTCGATGTGTTGGATAATCGGAGAGATTTTGCAAGTGGTGATGCTGCTGCTGCGGCGGGAGACGATAGATGTTGCGACGAACGTTCAAGTGATGTTGGCGAAGTGGCGAGCATTACGATAGGCAATTCAGGCCCAGCACCGTATGAATCTTAACACACTAATGACCAATAGTCCCTAATAGTCCACTATATAAGTATCCACGGTCGACACGTAAATCTACGGGTTCAATTCGGTCAGAGAAGTTGTTTACTCTTCGAGTACGTGAGGCCGTCAACGTGATGCGCGGTTACTACGGAAACAAAGGGTGCGGCAGCGAAATCGGCACTTGGGGCATAAGCGCGGCGTGATGACGTTGCTGCAACGGTCAGAGGGTTTTCGCTGGCATTCCAAGTCGCCTGCATCATCGATTAGATGACACGATACCCATTGGCAACCTCAAATTGAAGTTGGCAGATCGTCCGTATTTCTGAAACATCACGAGCTTCTTTGCTCCTTTCCAACACTTTCCAACACTTTCGATCACCTTCCATTTATTCTGAATTTTGCTGTATTATCTGTCAACATGTCCTATCAAGATCAGATCTTTGCTGGTATCAGCAAGCTCGACAGAGTACGTGCTTCCAATGATCGCACTGTTCCCTGAGCTCAGGGGTTTGCTGATGCGGAAGTAATTAGGAACTTAATAAATATCACATCCTGGACAAACTGGAGAAGCAGACAGGTATCTTATATTTTATTTGGAGGCTAGATATGCGTAAGGCAGAACCAATTAGCTTCGGTCCGCCTGTTGTCGACTTGTTACTGCGGCTAGCCCAGATGCCAGCGTGCCAGTGATCTACAATGCCAGTAGACTAAAAACCTTGTGATAGGCGTTCCAAAGTCTTATGGAGTTCTTGGAGCGGTTGGCATTTACCTTTTTTTGATTTTTCTCAACTTTGGCGGGTGAGTTGTCTAACTGCTTGTTTACACTAACGACTGGATGATTTACCCCTTCAGATCTAGTCGCGTGATGCCGTGAATTACTAACGTTGTGACACATGCAGTATTGGTGAGCTTCTTGCCAATCTCGCCGGGTTGGTTATTCCGGGATACTACTCTCTCCTTGCTCTGGACAGTCCTGGAGCTGCTGATGACACTCAGTATTTGACAGTGAGTTCTTCCTGCAGCCAATTGATGGACTGATGAGATGGCTAAATTTGACGATGACAGTACTGGGTTGTTTTTGCTTTCTTCTCTGTTATTGAGTTTTGGAGCCGTGCCATCCTCTACTGGTAAGATTCGCGCATTTCGAGTGCGACTGAAAGATCGTGCTGACGGCATGGACAGGATTCCCTTCTACTGGTTCTTCAAGGTGATCTTCGTTCTCTACCTTGGACTTCCGCAGTTTAATGGAGCTAAGCTTGTCTACAAAACCGTGGTCAAGCCTGTCTCTGCCAAGCTTATCACGTACTCCGGTCAGGCTTCCTCGGTTGCGTCGTCTTTGAAGGAGAAAGTTGACGCTGCGTCTAGTGCTACGACCACTGGTGCTTCCATCTAAATGGAACGATTTGTATCTGACATGTGTATTGACAGGCTGTGTGGATGAATAACTTTGATTGTGGAACAATTATAGGAGAAATGAGACCGTATTGCTTCCCTCTGGAGCATAGCCACGGTTGGGAAAGCACTTGGAAGTTGATTATATGTAATTCATATAATACATTTGTGTTATGACTATAGTTTATGGATTTCTATCGTTACGTTTCTATTGTACTTCTCGAAGAAGTAGTGGGCTTTACATTCTTTTCCGGACTCGTACAAGGCGGCGTGAACTAAGGTAGTGTTTTTGAGGTGTAAGCGCCTTATATGTAGCTACATATTCCATTTCTTATTGGAATTTCAGTTAATTCTAATGGAATTTTTGTTACATGTCAACTCTACAGGTATAAACTCGGTGTGCTTAGGTCCGCTTAGTCTGTCATACTCTTCCAATCAGATGCAAAATTACTGTACACGATGGCGCTGAAATTCCTTAACTCTGGTAAGCAATTCATAGCCTATAGACGCCATGTTAGCACACACTACTAAGCACTTGGCCAATTATCAAGACTTACTGAAAGATATGGATTGGCGTTTTCGTTCACAACAACCATCTCGTGCGACTGTTGTGTAATACCGGCTAGAATGTTTGCTAATCGTACCTTCTTCCCTTCCTCGAATTCCACAATTTTCTGCTGGCTATCGTGTTCGACCTGAGCACCCTCATATACAGGGAAGAAGTACTTTATCTGCAGACTATTCAAGAGGAGCTTCAATCCTTCGGTCACGAGACCAGAAATGACACCTTTCGCGTTTGGCGATTCAATCAAATCTGTCGATTCATCCAGCAGAGCCCGTAGCAATGGTGCAATAGATTGCTCCCTTATAGGAGTTGACTGAAACTCTTGTTCGGAGCACGGATTATTTGAAAGAACGAACTCCTCACCTTCATTGCTGGTGGGAAGTAATATTTCGAGATAGCTATTGCTCATGTCAGCTGTTAATCTAACTACCTACCCGTTATAAGCTCACTTTTTATTTTTTGCGTCTACCAGTTCTCGCACTCGCTTAATAAGACCTCCAAGGTCGCCAAATCCAAGTTCTGTTCTAGGCGTCACGCTAAGGTGCCAATTAGCAACGCTCAATATTGAGGGAGCTCCAACATATACCTCTCAAAAACCGTCTCAGTAGCTTCCCTAACATTACTAACAATTCTGATCCATCCGCGGGTCAAAAGCCACCAGCTAAACGTGAGAAATCTCCTATTGACTTCGTTTTGTATAACCTGGTCCTCTGAAGCTCCCTGATCTGGGTCGGCTTCGTGATCACAACTGTCCGTCATTGCCTTGACCGACTTCACATAATTTTGTCTCCCTAACATGTTCAGCTGCAGCCTTGTAAAGAATATTAGCAGTGCAATGGCGTAGACCAATGACACAGCTCGTGTGATAGCCATGATCTTGAGATCATTCCACAATTTCTTCTTGGTACGCTTCGGCTGCTGAGCCTCTGTATCAACGTCTATGATAGTAATTGTCGACGACGACGCAATCGACGTGGTCTCGGTATTGGTGTCATCTCCAGATTGTGAAGGTGCGTTGGAAGATTGGGAAAGCGGCCCTCGTTTCGCCTGCAGTTCGTCGGTGACTTCCTCGACGGGAAGCTTGCATACAATCGGATCGGTCATCGACGATAGCAATGCAGCTACTGTAAAAGCTGCGTCTTGCTGATTTTGCTCAAACCGTCGTCGAAGACTGTAATAAATTACCAAGTTAGTGATATATGAATCGCGCAATCAATTTGCCAACGTTATACTTTTCTCGGCTCGTGAGATTGGCAGAGAGTTGCGACCGAATTTCGAAGAACTTCAACTTCACTTGTCGGTAGGCGTAATATGACGTCACTGCAACGCCAATAGCAGTCGCAAACTTCCGCCGATGGCGGTGCAAAAATGAAGTAAGAAAAGGCATGAGCCGCGTGCTGATTTAGTGGTTGCTGAGATGTGGATGTCTTCCATGGGGTGCCTAGATTCGGCTACTCGAGGGCAAATGCGGAGTTACGGCTGGCTGGGTTTGCTCGTGCCACAAAGGCACAAAGTTTAGTGTGGAGTCCCACCATCACTTTCTTCAAAACCCTTACAAGGAAGAGTAGACCTTTGAACGCCTGCTGTATCGCGGCAGGAGTTATCCTGGCATAATTAGCCCTGATCAATATTCAGCCAGACATAGTCCGAGTTCTATTATTTGAGCGGGACTGTTGAAAAGAGACTTCAGTGACCTTTCGGGCATCTGTCCGTATTATGCTACTTATTACAATTGACATCGTTCTCGACCGGCTGCTGATACGAGATGTGATAAAAGGTTCGCGATTCGCGGTTCGCGTACTTGTATTCATGAAATTATATCAACTCATGGCCTGTGTGTGAGATCTAATGTGTTATATCTAGCGATCTTGTCTTCGATTTTTTTCCACAGACTGTTTGGATCAATCCGGCCGCTGTCTCCACCACGAGAAGTTCTCGAAATCACTTATCCATCCGTCGATGATCCAGCGCTCGACGCTTTAATCGACGAAAAGTTAACGCGTCTCACAGCTGCGTTGGACACGTCCTCGCAGTATATTACGAATCAGCCTCATTCAGGATCAACGCAACACCAGCGAGTTCCATATCAAGCCCCAACAGACTCGTTCACATTTATCCCGAAGTCATATGGAGGCGGGTCCGATCAGAGCGATCTCGGTGGAGATTTTGCTAAGGCAACATCTACAGCCATTGCTTCAGTAGCCTCGCCTGCCTTTGCATCTTCCGTGGGCACAGGTACGTTTTACATGGCCTCCAGCCCTGGAGGTCTGAACCTGTTACTGATTGTGCGCAGGTTCACAACTCTATCAACAGCCTCCGCAAGACAGCACTTCATTCGTTATCCCTGCCCCGTCACTGGCGTCCCTTAATTTGTCGTCAATAAATTCCGTTAAGAAAGCACAAATTGTCGTAAACTTCTTCGAGAAGAAGACTCGGAAGGCATGGTTCTCGAAATCTGAGGAGGAAGTGTGCTGGGAAGAGTGGCTCATCAACATTTCATCAATAACTCCTAGGAATGAAACCGAAAAGATTCGAGTAGCAAAGTCTGCCGAAAATCAGCTACAGACGATCATAATGAAGGTAATAGACATCGTCAATGACAACAAGGATCATATACCACCAATTGCCACAACAGAGGCGAATCCATTTCCATACCAGATAAGCATTCCGTCAGAGACTGAAGACACCTGGGGATCAGTTTTCAAGAAAATTTTGGTCGAGTAAGATGCCCTGGATCGTGATGGAATGTATTACTATGCTGGCATAAAATGTGAAAGTGAATACGACAGCACGATGTAGCTTTCACTTATGGGAGTAAATAGGTCGACCGTACTAATTAGATTCTACTCAACAATTGGCGGGGGGATGAAGTGTTGTATTGGTTTATGATTTTGATTACGTTAGGGACGCCGCCATGGAATTGGTGAATGATTGTTAACTAGCAGTCAATTCTATCGTACACTCGAATACAGACTATGACACATAAAATTCAATCCTCAATTAGACACCGTAAGCCGCAAACCTTCCCATTAACGCCTGTTCCTTTTCCGTTTGATACTTCTGTAGAAGTTTTTTCCACCTGAAGCCTTGACGGTCTGAATCTCATCGTACTTTCTCTTGAAATACGCCTTAGCCTTCTCGTCCGCTAGAATTTCATCGGCCAACGTCTGCTTCCTTTCCTTCTTCGTCAAGCGACTCGAGAAGTACTCGGTCGGACTCTCCATAATCGTCCCAGTCTGGAAATACTTGGGAACTTCCTTTTCATTCTCGCGCCGGTAGTGTCGCTTAGGATCAAGCACATTTCTCAGCCTCAATAATTGCATATCGCGTTTGATAGTAGGCGTGAGTTCAGTCTTAGGAATATGGAACCACTTCTCACCAGCCGTGGCTTCTTTTGCCTGCACGAAAATAATTAGCTTGACTCTCCTCAAGTGTTCAACCAAGCGACAATTAAGCATCATCCATAGTAAGACTATCAGTGTAACTATGACAAAAGGTAATAATCATAAAAATTGCACGCGGAACGGTAGATTCCACGCACTTCATGATGTAAAGTTGTCATCATTTCAAACTAAAGATATGTTTTATCCAAAGGAACAGCAAAGTAACAAACCTCTTTATTTTCCCTCTTTATTTTGATAGGATCAGCGATCTTTCTAAATGCCAATTTACTAGACTGCATGTTGCTCATTAGGGCCGTCGAATTCAACCGAACAACACCCGATCCCTTTGTCAAGTAGTTCAGAGTATCGATACTTGAGGCTAATTTCGGTAGTCTAATAACATATTAGTAAACAATGACAATAATACGGAAATACTGTACGTACCGTTTTAAAACTACATTTTCGTCGATTTTTTCTATAGCGCTCTTGGCCTCCTTCAAATCGTCGGTGAGTGCCAGAAAAGGAAAATGCTGGTCTTCGACAGCGAGGTTTTGATCCTTTTTCTCCTCGGGAGTAACAGCACCTGAAGAACGCTCTACTCCATTCTTCAGTGAAGCTAAAGACATATTGCAAACCTGGACTTTGCCACAGTGAGCAACGTAGGATAGGTAAGAGGAAGATGCAAAAGTGGGTCGACAAATTTATTGCTGAACGTGGACCAACCCTCGAGGAACAGAGGGGGGTCAAGGTCGATATTTTTTGAACTTTGCGCCATACATGTAAGTCCGTCAACTTGGAATTAATGAACAACTCCCATGAGGGCAACATATAAACGGGATGACCGCATGTTATTCCGCCACTTTTGCAGTTAGTTTTCCTTAGTAACACCAACAGCGTACTAGGTACTCAATGGATTCAGAAATCTATTCTCCTCCTCAAAATAGTCAACAGCAGCAGCAACAGCAGCAGCAACAGCAGCAAGTTCAGTACGACCTGATCTTGGAATCTGGGGGTCACTATGGTGCTTCCGCCGCCGTGGCAGCATCAGGTGGCGCTCCGGCATCAACCTTTGTGGGTGGGGCCTTCGCGAATGTCGCCCAGGGTTTAACTGGGCAATATCGCAATATCATGATGTCATACTGGCAAGAGACTATCAATAACATTGAGAGAGACGAACACGAATTCAAGATTCATCAGCTTCCGTTGGCGCGGATAAAAGTGAGTTCATTTATCTGATCTTGACGACCAAAATTAACTTGTGGTGTCTATAGAAAGTTATGAAAGCCGATGAAGACGTTAAGATGATTTCTGCTGAAGCTCCGATATTATTTGCCAAGGGTTGTGATATCTTTATTACGGAGTTGACGATGCGAGCTTGGATACATGCTGAAGAGAATAAGCGGCGAACTTTGCAACGGTCAGATATTGCAAATGCTCTTCAGAAATCAGATATGTTTGACTTCCTAATTGACATCGTTCCACGGGAAGAAGCTGTTTCGGCACCCCGAAAGTCGTCTTGAATGGATAAGTTTTGGTTTGGATGGAGTTTGTGGATTAAAATTTAGATAAACAATTGCGTTCTGAACTTGCGATCGGATTTAAAGTATTTGTACAATATTGTCTTGCAATGCTACTTTACTGTTTTACATCTGCGTTCATGTTACCGGTTGTGTTGCTTATTCTATCGATTGAATTCCAGTAAACTTGGGTTCAAGCAGTCCACCAACAGGCCGAGCGAAAGTACCATTCATAAATCCGATTCTTCCCTGCCTTCGAAGGATTTATTGTAGTGTAGTGTCATGTCATGTCAATATAAAGCGATGGCAGGATCTTACTTTTGAAATTATGCACTCTATTCCACACCGATAAGAAATGAAAAAAGAGTGAGATACACAGGAAATTACAAAGAACTCTATTCGAATATCTACGCCACTATTCAACATCACTATTAATCGATTTGTATTCACATTAGTTCGGTTTTCGCCGTTACGTGTGTGTGTCACTGCTTTTACCGCCATATGAACACTGTATGCTTAGAAGTGGATGGCTTTTGAGTAAGTCTATACACGCTTATTAGTACGTCGGATGATACCCTAAAAGAACCGTAAGAACGTACAGCCATGGCAGCCTCCTTGAAAGCCTCAGACAGAGTTGGATGAGCGTGGCAAGTGCGGGCAATGTCTTCTGAGCTTGCACCGTATTCGATGGCAAGAGCACCCTCGGCAATCATCTCACCAGCGTTAGGCCCCAAAATGTGAATCCCCAAAATGCGGTCAGTTTCCTTGTCGGCAATGATCTTGACCCATCCCTCGGTATCCAAGTTGGTCTTCGCTCGAGAGTTAGCAGCAAACGGGAATTTGCCAACGTTGTATGGCTTTCCAGTGGCCTTGACCTGCTCCTCAGTCATACCAACCCACGCAACTTCGGGGAAGGTGTACATGACAGAGGGAATAACACCGTAGTTAACGTGGCCATGGCCGTTCTTGATGTACTCAACAGCAGCAATACCCTCTTCCTCAGCCTTGTGGGCAAGCATAGCACCGAACGTGACGTCGCCGATAACCCGGATATGAGGATACTTGGTTCGGTACTCTTGGTCGATTACCAATCGTCCCCGCTCGTCGATGTCCAAGTCAATGTTCTCGAGGCCAAGGTCCTCAGTGTAAGGCCGACGGCCGATAGCAACAAGGACAACGTCAGCATCCAAAGTCTCCTCCTTACCACCCTTGGCCGCATCAACGTTGACCTTAACGGTCTCTCCCTCAACCTCAGCTCCCAAGACCTTAGTGCTAAGCTTGAACTTCAGGCCCTGTTTAGCAAGAGACCGCTGAGTGAGCTTCGAGATTTCTGCATCCATGCCCGCACCGATAGCGTTCTGGAACTCAACAACAGTAACCTCAGCGCCCAATCGCGACCATACGGAGCCGAGTTCAAGACCAATAATACCACCGCCGATGACAACCATCTTTTTGGGAACCTTCTCGAGAGCAATAGCGCCAGTGGATGTGACAATCTTCTTCTCGTCAATAGTCAACCCGGGAAATGGAGTAGCCTCTGAACCAGTAGCGATAATGATGTTCTTAGCCTTCAGTAGAGCGTCAGGCTCACCTGGGTTGCCCTTAACTTCGATTTCGTTGGGGCCAAGGATCTTTCCAGCTCCCTTAAAGTAATCAACCTTATTCTGCTTGAAAAGGATCTCAACACCACGGGTGAGAGAGCTGACAGCATCGTCCTTGGCCTTAAGGAACTGCTCGATATTAAGTTTGACATCACCGACTAAACCACCGTCAGAATAACCTAACCGATATGTAATGCATCCTTAGCAGCTACGCACCCTCAATTCCTCGCTTCTTTGTGTCGTGAAGTATCTGGTGATACAAATGTGAGTTGTTCAAGAGAGACTTGGAAGGAATGCATCCGACGTTAAGGCAGGTACCACCAGGAGGTCCTCGCTTATCAATGCAAGCAGTCTACAAGTCACATTAACATCTGAGCAAGAATCGGTAGAATGTCCTCGTGTCATACCTTCAGACCAAGTTGAGCGGCTTTTATAGCAGCGACGTATCCTCCAGGGCCCGCACCGATAATGACAACATCGTGCTCGGCTATTACACATAGTTAACAGGTCACGAAATATGAGTGTAGTTGCAAGCAAGCCCGGCACACATACTTTCAGTAGCAAGTCCCCGGTGGAATTGGACGAGGAAAGACGACTGCACCGAAGTAGAAACCTTGGTAGCAGTCCGAGCTAACCGCGAGGTAGACAATCGGGACAACGGAGCAAGTGATTTCAGCATTTCCTCGAATGAATTGAAGTAGTGGATGGGAGGATTGGCGAAGCGACGAATATAACTTGTCGGAAATGTAGTGAAGACTTTGGCGGCTCGATGGTTGGGCAGAGATTGGGAGGTTAGGGCAAATAAAGCGGCGTTTCTCACTGGCAGGCTTCCGGATCGCCGGGTGCGCGTATTCTGGAGACCACCTATAGCATGAGAAGGTTAGGGTTATTCATTTACCCTGTCAGGGTTGTACAAAAACATCACTTACTTTGCACATTGACGAAATCCCCGTCAACGACGTACATACCGCCGTGGCTACTGGCGACGTGGCGAATCTGGTTCCGAAGTGTCCGAAGCAGACCATATTTAGTTGCAGAAGATAAGGGTGAATCAGCAGGTCGTCCTACGCATGTCGCGTTTGGCGAAGATTAAGAGTGCCGTGATTGCCAAGGATGAAATATCGTTTTTATGGACATTCAGGTACATTACCGTTCACCGCGTTGGGTACTGACGATGATTAGATGCCAAACCTGGATACAACCTACCAAGGGTGATACGTCAGGAACTGGACTACCGGTACCCCATTGTAGCGTTAATCGCCTAGCTGTGCATGGACGCCGGCACGAATAACTTCCTCACGAAGCCAATCAATAGAGAGCAGTTACATCAGATTTCAGACGAGTATTGCGAGCTGGCCGTCCGACAGGACTCATCATCACGAATTCCAGTCCACATTTTGGCTTCTCGATTTCTTTTTAGCATTGTAGTATAAGGTGCTTTGTTTCTATTTGTTAGTACTTGTTTTGCAGGAGTCGGATGAGTTTGGGTGGCTATAGAAAGTTAGGGTAGTTTTTGGTTTTAATAATAAGACGCGATGTTTTCACCTAGCACCAAACACAAGGTAACACAATCGCGCTTTCCGTTTGTGTACGCGACGCTGAATCCCAAAGCCTCCCTTTGTCTTGGAGTCATTCTTGTCGACCCCTAACTTTCGTGCTGCCAACGCTACTTGTCCTGGAGCAAAGGTCTAGGGTATTGTATAATATTTCATACCCAGGACAGTTAGCAGATCATGCTGCCCGAAATAGCAGAGGAATTTCTTGGACGCGTTTAACTTGAAACCCTGGGGCTGAAGTGCGTTGTTCGGCCATTCGGCTGGCCAAATGAGTTAGGGCAGAACCTACTACGATCAAACCGAACTTTTCTGGCTTATTACGATGCATAACCCTAACCTTCTCGTGCCATAGCTTCTGGAGACCGGCCCCCAGACCAAGCGCTGTTCGTCTGCCATCGGCGCCCCATCGGAGACGGCGTAATATGCTTGTATTAGTTGTCCTATTCTATTTCTAGTCGCAATTAATACAGCTAATGCTCTGGTCAAACCTGCGCCATTGTTAGATACTGTCGACCAGTTGTAGGTGTTTGCTAAATTCTGATTTCTTTTTTGATCAGTGCGGGCATTCATCCGATGGTCTATCGGATAAGTGTAGGACATTTAGTTCGACTCAAGCAGACATGCACCTCAGTTAATACGATTAATCATCTCGCTGACAGTGAGTTGTTCAGGGTTATCGTTTGATGTCCTTGTTTTATGTACCCCACTCTACTTGTTTTACCTATAGAACATGCTTAATATGGATTTTGCTGCACATTGACACGTATGGGATATGCTGCGATTTACGATCGTCACTGACTTGCTATTGGAATATGTTATAGTATATTACAGAATAATCTCGTGACAAATAGATAAGTCTTACAAATCAGAAGCGCTGAGCCGTTTTATCGAATCACATGTGATGTCAGCCCCCCATTTAATCGAGTCGCTAGTCTTTTCCGAACCTGACTTCTTGGTCAATGACTTCAGGCGAGTCTTGAGAAAATATTCAATGCCCTTTAGTAGCACAGCGTTATCTTTGATCTTGATCACGAGCTGAATCAGTGCCTTTTCTCCCGCAAGACGATCTTTCTGCCGTGAGCTTCGAACGCGAATATGACGGAATAACGACGAGAAACAGATCACAAGGAACTCTTGAAGCTCTTCTGTGCATGTCAAAAAATTAACACTCTAGAACCGTCATTGTCAGCCTCGTCTTCTCAATATGGACGTATAGAAATAATATTACCTTAAATATATCAAGTGCCATACCACCTTCTCCAACGAGGGCGGCGTAGAATTTGGCATAGTTATTAGTCTTTCGAGCTTTGATTTTCTCGTCGTCTTCGCCCCGACCCATAAATCGGATGTCATGATTGTTGTTGTCACTGTTATGTCCGCTCTCTTCATCATCCAGACTGCCATCCAGCTGCTTCAGGAAGTCCCATAAGCTAAATTGGAACGCCTTCTTCATTGCATGATTCTTGCATAACATCGACGCCACGTAGACGTAAAATGGATTGAAATCCTTCTCATTGCCGCAGCAATGCAGTATCACTCTCGGTATTTCCCGTTCCTGAGCTCTCTTCAACTTGAGTTTCATCAATCTGTCATTCGCGTCGACGTAATCTTCACTGCCCATGATGGCGACAAAGATAGCTCGCCGGACGTCTGTATTCATTCGCTGCTGACGTGCTAGTGCTAACCAATCAGGTTCCGCTGTATCTAATATATCTTTCACGGCTGCAACATCTACGTCCAAGTCCGTCTTTGCAAGAGTATTATCTCCCGACCACGCAGCACCGACAAGCCACCACTTGCCTTTTGTCTCGACATTTCGGATATCATCTAGAGTCACACGAAGCGGTTCCATGATTTTAGGAATATTTCCCAAATATTTTCTCATACGCGTGATAGATTCCGATGTAATGGGCGAAGTTTGCTTCAGTCTGTTGTTCTTCCACGAACTCACGGTCTCGATCAAAAATTTCGTGCGCGGACTGATGCCCATTAGTACAATTGCACAGAGAGTACGAATCAAGCGGACTTACTTTAAGTTTCCGGAAGAAATATACTGTACAGCTTGGTGTAGCATTGTAATAATATCCTTCAATGACGCAGGATCGTCGTGCCGGAGTTGACTACCAGAGTCTGGATTATCATTAGTTACCGGTCACGATGGTCTCTCTACCAAGCCAACTTACTCTGGATGAGCTTAAGAAGAAGTTCCGTGTGCAGTTCCGTGATATCCTTAAGAAATAATCGGATGAAATCGTAGATCAGTGCACAACCAACGACCTGGAATGTGTAAAGCTGGCTAAGAAGTACAATAAGATTAGTGCATTCCTTGCCCTGTTCAGCGTCACGATAATGCTTGTCAAAATTCTCCACAAGAGTCTGGATGAAGTAGGCACCAAAATCGACACCATTATGCTTATAGAGGGAGGCAATCAAAGCACCATAGACCACCACAAAATTATCCAAAATGACAGCCCTCTGCGCAGTCATATCCAGTACTATCGAGGTGATTATCGAACCCATACTTTGTCGCGAATTGTTTAGAAACATTTGCTGGAATTCGTTTACTATTGATGCAACGTTTGCTTCTGACAGCCTGTTTACCAGACTTTGGCACTGTCGTCTTAATTTGATCTTTTCTTCGGATTCGTTGGTCGAAATTTCTAGCTTTTTTTTCCGTAATGATGGTGGAATGTACTTGCCCGAGGAAGTAGCTGCCAGTGGAGGCAGATATGGGTTCTCTCGCTTCGAAGCATCCTTTTTCTCTGACCCAACTTCTGCCAATTCTTTGGCAGCATGATTATTGTTCTCCTCATCGTTGAACCCTTTGAATTCTTCCTCCTCGTCATCGACCTCTTCTTCTACATCTTCTTCTTCTTCTTCCTCGTCTGATTCTAGATCTTCACTTTCGTCCTCCGAGATTCCGTCAATGACGTCGCTATTAATCGACTCGTCATCGTCGTCCAGATCAAGATCGCCATCTAAGTCGTCCTCGTCACCGCTCTCGATTTTCTCCTCGCCAGATGCAGTCCTAGACTTCCCTCTTATTTTGCCCTTCTTTTCCCGACTAAGCAGCTCGTCCAAAAAGTTCAAATCGAGATCCTCCGTCAAGTCTATGACAAATCAGCCCTTTCCCTCGCACGCCAGCTGATATCACTAGAACTCACCGTCAAGGCCATCATCACTTTTAGGCAACCTCCCGCTCTTGATCCCAAGCTTCTTAGCATAATACAATATATCGTCTTCATCACGTTTAGCTAGCGGGTCATAGTCGTCAGTACGTTTGCTGTCATGTAGTTTCCGCCGTTTGGCGCGGTTGCGGTTGGTGGATGTCGCCTGTTTTGGAGGAGGAGATGGAGGCTGGTTGCGTCGAGAGGGAAGAACATGTTTTGCTCTTTTTGATCGAGGCATCTCGCTAGAATCTAAGCGATTCTCGTCAAGAACTATGCCTTGTAACAGATGCAAATACGTCTGGATTTCAGGCCACTGTTCGAACAAATTATACAGTGGTGTAGAAAAATTTGGCGCCGCGTTCGATTGAATACCCCCTGTATAACTGTTTATATGCTATCCATTTACATAATTAACTGCCCTAACCAAGTGAGCTTGTATGGAAACAGTATAATTCAAGAACTTAATATTACTATTTGTGAGAGCTTACACCCTACGCATTTCGGCATTAATTCACAATGGACGCCAAGGGACGGTTGTCAAATGACGAGGTATGATAGAGCTAACTTAGATGTGCAACTATTGTTACAATGATGCTTATGGACTACATTAGTTTCTGTCGCAACTAGGAGAATTATTCAAGAGGCAGCAAGGATCAGGAACTGTTTTCCTGCAACAAAAGAGATGTAAGATCCATTTGTATGACTTACTTTCTAGTCTATCAATTTGGTGGCTAAATAATGACATTAGTAACCGAATTCGATCCTGTCGAGAATAGACATAATCCACGACCAGCCGACTTCACTGATATTGAGTCGCACGGCAAGACCTATCCCTTAATATTCCGAGCATCGAATGGCGCGTCTGACAAGAGTAAGAAAATAAAGCACTCTACCGTGGTGGAGGCAGATAAATTAGAAGCATTTTGGAAGAAGTATTCCGATGTCGTCAAAGGTGGTGTTACAGGTTTGAAGAAGAAGGACAAGAAGAAGACCAAAGGAAAGAAAAAGAAAGCGCCGGCAAAGGGTGTATCAAAATAGGCGATCTGGTTGTCGAGGTGTTCTGCATTTGTTTTGTGTATGGGTCTTAATCTGTATATTAACCAGCATGCATGACTTGGTATTATCCGAGTACGTTGTCGGGAAGTATCGCTGAAGTGCAAGTAGCATAAAAAGGCGACTTATGTATCGACTAATCAATTTTATGCTGACAAATGGGGTGTCATTGTGGCAATGGCGTCCTCAGCGTCGAGAATACCAAGAGTATTATCAATTGAAAATCGTCTCGTCGTGGGCGCTGGCCGGCACAATTCTTATGATATGTCGTAATTCTATAATTTGTGTGCTCAGACTGGCATAACAAACTTGTCTTTGTACATGGATCCATTCTTAGAGATAACGCGTTTAATCGTCCTTTAGTCATCCGTCCTTACAGTAGTTCCGACTACGCCCTTCTAGCTGATTGCACAATAGGTCCGTCAACGAAGGACTCTCGGCGGCTAAATACAAAAACTAGTCGTGGATGACATCTCACTTAATCGGTCTATCGTGCAACTCCGCAACAGTGGCCCGGAGAAGCGGTCGAACTCACATGGTTCGCATAACGAAGCTTCTAACATAACGCTTACCATGCGTGGTAGTTGACGGCAATCGGAATATTCCACAGTACCATTATATGACTGTCCGGAAACCATACTATATGGGAACTAAATAAATGACATCAGCTGACTGCGAGTTTGGATTCGTGTTCGGTCAGATTTGAGCCGTTGCTGTCGTCTACACGAGATGAGCAAACCAGCGAACCAGATTTGCCAAGCGGGCCAAATCGAAGCTCGTATTGAAATACACCAGGAGGCGGTGTCGTTGTCGAAGTCAGAGCAAATTGAACAAGGAGTTGTCGGAGCAAGGGCCCAAGCACGCATCTGTAAAATTTGATCGCCCAGTCAGGACTCCGTCGTCATTAAAATTAAAGCCTCTCGGCAGAATTAAATATCCCGCATCTAAGTCAGCATAGAAGGCCAGAGGCTGGAGAGAGCCGACGGAGATTAAATCGTATCGAGCACACTTGCAAACATTTCCAGTCGACAATGACTGCAGCCAGGGCCATGATTACGACTTCTACTGATTTTTCTTCCCGTCGTATGAGATCCTAAACTTCTGAGGAAAACAGAGTAATTAAAGCGGACTAGCAACATGTGACGAACAGTAAGGAGACGATTGATTAGCATGAGCATTCTATCGCCTGGAGATCGCAAACATATAAGCAATGATCTGAGATCTCTGCGCAGTGATTTCCTTCGTTGGTTGGCAAGAGGATCTTTATCTATTACAAGGGTACGGGTATTTATAAGTAAATGGTATTGTAGTTGTATATTGTTACAGTTGGAGATCGAGCAAGGTGTCTCAGGGGCAAGGGTACAATGATTTATGGGATCAAGGGTTTAGGCGTCGACATTATTAGTTTAGATATCATAACTAGTTGTTAATTAATTATGTTCTTTGTTAAAATAATTTAATAAATAGTAATATCTCGACATCTTGAATCTAACTAAATGACGTAACAACTGCCATTTTAAAGTTTCAGACCAACAGTTACTTCATGGCGCGGCGCCCTTCGATGTGGAGTAAATTCGTCATACAAATTATCGTGCCTTACTTGTACCAGGACTAATAGCAGATGAAGGGATATCTTCGCTCTGGACAGATATCCCGACTCAGTACTCTCATCACTAACAAATCCTCGCCATATCGATTGCGCCGTGTCTCATCAATTAGCATGGACTCATCAATTACACCGAAGGAAGGAGGATTAGGTGGAGTGTCCCTCGAGGACCTTCCGAAGTCACATTCATTCACCTCTAAACTCCCCGGCGACCCAGAAGTGCCGACGCCGGAGTCGTCTAGAATGGCGACGACTGAGAATCCAAAGCTACTGCTGCCACGAATGGTCAGAGATGGCCTGTTTGTTTATGTCAAGCCTGATGTCCATGATATGGCGAAGACAGAGATTTTGGCTGTGAGTCCAGCTGCGATGCGGGATTTGGGATTGAAGCTCGCTGAGAAAGAGTCGGAGGAGTTTAAAAAGTTTGTTGTAGGGAACCGAGTTTTTGAGGAAGAATCGTACCCGTGGGCAGCGCTCTATGGTGGTTGGCAGTTGTGAGTCAGAGTTTCTGAGACGGGGGCTTGTTTCTAGACTGACGGCGACGTATAGTGGAGATTGGGCAGGGCAATTGGGAGATGGGCGAGCGATTAGTATGTTTGAGGGTACTAATCCAAGCACTAGAGTCCGCTACGAAGTGCAACTGAAGGTAAATATCTTAGTCGTGGTCTTGGTATCGTCTCGCGACTTTGTGGCTGACGACTTACCGATGTAGGGTGCTGGTCGAACGCCGTTTTCCAGATTTGCGTAAGTTGGCATGGAATTATTGTTACTGACTATGTAGTACTAATAACGGGTCAGTGACGGACGAGCAGTACTTAGATCGAGTATCAGAGAGTTCTTGGTGTCGGAAGGTAGCATACACGTGATAGATGTCGTAACTAGCAACTGATAAGCTATAGCACTTAACGCATTATCTATACCGACCACAAGGGCCCTCTCCCTTTCCTACTTCACTAACGAAAAAGTACTCCGCGAGCGTATCGAGCCCCGTGCGATCGTGGTCCGAATGGCGGAATCATGGTTGCGGATCGGTAGTTTCGACATTCACAGGCGTCGTCAACAACGCAATCTGTTGATCACCTTGGCGGATTATTGCATTGAGGAGGTGTTTGGTGGCATTGAAATGATCGTGGATGAAGCCAAGAAGAATGGGTATGGTGATGCGTATGAGGGGTTGGATCGGTACAGGATATTATACAAGGAGATAGTGAGACGGACGGCCGAGACCACTGCTTTATGGCAGGTTTACGGATTCATGAAGTACGCTCACTGTTGTTCATGACACGAGTGTTTTTGCTAATGCGACCAAGTGGTGTCCTGAATACGGATAATGTTTCCGTATACGGCCTTTCATTGGACTTTGGTCCATTCTCAGTGAGCTTTGCTTAAGTATGTTGTTGTAGTCTGTTTGCTAACGCCTGTCTATAGTTCATGGATGTGAGTTAGGACATTGGCACTTTGATGCGCAGACTGACGTGTAATACAGACGTACGATCCGTCATTTACACCAAACCACGTAGGTACCCGTCAAAACCGTAACATCTTCTTAAAGCCTCCAACTAACATGGAATCAGGATGACCACTTCCTACGCTATAGCTACCGCAACACGCCAACCATAATGTGGTGGAACCTCGTCCGACTAGGCGAAGACCTTGCCGAACTCTACGCGGTCGACGATCCGGCGTTTCTCGCCTCGGAAGAATACTTATCCTCCGGCATTCCTGAATCGAAATTCGAGGACTTCGTCGGCAGAGCAGAAAAGATTATTGAAGAGGAAGGCGAATTCTATAAGTCTGTGTTTGGGAAACACTATGCAGCCGGTTTTGCCAGACGATTAGGATTGACTCAGACGAAAGACACGGACAGGGAGGGGATTATTGAGAGTGCGCTTGAGCTTATGAAAGTTCATAAGCTTGATTTTCAGCACTTCTTTAGACGATTGGGCGGGGTGAGCGTTTTCGGTAAGGATGCAATTGACGTTGAAGGTATCGCGACGGTGTTTTTGACGGGACAGAGGGGTATTGGGGTGCCCAGTACTGAGGAATCAGCGAATTCCATCTACGAGTGGTTTATAGATGTATACAGTGCCCGGTTAGAAGAGGAAGGCAGTACTAATGATGAAGCGCGGAAGATCCGGATGAATAATGTCAATCCCAAATTCGTGCTGCGGAATTGGATTTTAGACGAAGTCATTGAGCGCGTCGAGAAGCTGGGGGATAGAAAGGTTTTAGATCATGTTTTGCATTTGGCATTGCATCCATTCGAAGAGAAGTGGACTGCGGAAGAGGAGTCTGCGGAGAGATACAAAGATGAGCAGCGGTTTTCAGGGGATGTTCCTATGGAGGGACAAGGAATCATGTGCAGTTGTAGCTCATAACTCAGATAACTTATGTTAAATGGATATTTTTTTGGGTTGATACGATCATCTATCTAATAATATGTGCAGTTGTGAATACACTTCCACGAACCTCCCGGAGAAAAAATCGCCCTCAACCCAAACCCAAAGAGACCATTAGATGCTTAGGAGCAAGCAACGTACTGCCGAGAGCGCAACACCCGTTCGAGCAGGATCTGTTTTATTTGGGACAGGACAATTCCAAGTCATAGGCGCCTGCTAGCGAGCAGGAAGAATATGTGAGATGTCGCGACGACACAACTTGTCATACTGTGGGTCTGCCTCTACCAGTCAAACACGTCTATTCTATTGACGAGCTCTTCTTCAGCTGCGCACACACCGGCATTTCTACGAAGACTCCGTGGCGAGCTTCCACCAGAACCGTCTATATCCGGAAAATATTTAGAAGAAGCACCGGGCGGAAAAGCAAAAGATTTTGATAGCGACGACGAAACTTCTGTGCCGGAATATATTTTCAAAGGCGAAACGATTACAAAGGACGAATTTGAGGAGTTGCAGAGAGGCAAGAGTATTGAGGATATTAAGTATGCTTGACCTAAGTTTGAGTTGATTGTAGGTTAATGTGGCTGTAGAGCTGATCGATTACGACGAGATAAGGAGAAGGACGATGAACGGGTATATGCTCCTGATCAGACAGCTAGTTCGAAACCGAGCGCGAATATCTCGGAATTTGGGAGTAGATCGGCGAAGCGGAAGATGCTGATAAAGGTACGACAGTCAGATTCTTCAGAAGAAGAAAGAAATGAGATTGCATTGCATACGAAGAGGAATAAATCGGCCCCGGAAGGAAGGAGCGGAGCTACGAAACACGAGAGGAAGAACAAGGGAGAAAGGAGCAAATCTGAGAAAAGTAAATTGTCCCGTGTTCAGCTGTCATTTGGCGATGACGAGTGAGTAAGCGGGTATTTTGTAAGAAATAAAATAGGCGGATAAGCAGAACAAAATATATCGTAGACATACTCACGGATATTACAGTAAATGTTTGGATATCGGCCGGCCTAACGTTAATATTCGGACTGGGCTGCAATTTGGTTCAAGAATTTTCTAAGAGAATTTTTTAGCCAATGTGTCAGTTGCAATTGTGAATATATTAGTGAATACTAATGAGGTATTCGGCGCACTCATGCGGCGGGCGCAGCGATCGTAGCCACGAACTCTGGGGCGTACAATTTCTGGAAGCTCCCTGGCTTTAACTGCCTTAACGGAGTATTATGATTTGCGACTAAACTGTACAAAAAGCGCACGGCACGGCGGAAAATATACTGCAGTACGACGAGGCGCAAGTCTATTTTTGCGTCTGCCATGCACCGTAGCCGTAGGCACTTGGAATGGAGGCGCGATATACGGCACAAGCGCCGAGCATTTGTCGCGAGAAATAACGCATTGTCGTAGTAGAGCTGCAAGCACAGCACACTGGAGAAGATCGAGGATTCGCGTGTTGCGGGACGAATAGACCCGACGATGAACCAGAGGAGAGATCATCAATCACTCAGCGTGGTTGTCAAGGTGACCGAGGGGTCGCACAAGACGACCACCACCATATAAGAGCGGGCGTATTGCCGTGCCAACTCATGTATAACTACTACAATGGGATAACGACTGATCTGATGAGTCAGCAGAACGTTTGACATATGCAGCTGACCGTTGCCCGGTCTCGTCCAGCTGGGGAGCTGATAAATAAAATAAAATCAAATAAGTTAATTAATTTAAATAAATTAACTAAAATAAAAATGCAAGCGTAAAAACTTTTCCTGTCAGGCAGGCATTGATCGACCATATCAAGGAGCCCGTGTGTGCCCGTCTTCGCTAAGCTTGGGGACTGGGCGGTACATAGGTACTGTGTGCGCCCGCGCTTGCCTAGTTCCAAACTCCCTTGCCGTCGCTTCGCTCGGTAGGCCTTCACTATGATACTGACCCCCATTCGACGTTACCCCCCAAGGCCTCTACCGCCCCCCCGCCGCAACTGACTACCGGTCCTGGTCCTATATAAGCGTCTTCCCTCGTCCCACACCTGTTTTCGGCCCTGCTTACCCACATCTTGCTATATACTGGTCCCATCAACGCGCTCGCTCCCTCGCAAGGCACTGTAACGAGCTGAGTCTACCTGGTCGGTATTTGGTCGGGCTGACCCGTGATCGCGTTTTCGATCTCGTGCGTCTTTTTGATCTGCATTTATTCGACCATGTATCTCCCGCTTCCAACTCCCAGAATCTTCCGATCTTATACCGCATCGGTCGCCTCCGAAAACGTCAATGAGAACGCGAAGTCGAAGTGGTCAGGCCGATCTAGCAGAAGCTCAAGGTCGGGCTGGAGTCCTAGCGTGGGCGACAAGCGAGACCAGATCAGAAAGCAGTCGGCCTCTTCACCTGGCCCAATACAGACGTCGTACTTCATGTCTGAACAGCGAGTAACAGCCTCCGGAAAACAGGAAGAAAGAGTTTATCTTGTTGCAGCTTGTCGACGGAATGGGTGCGCTCTGAATCTGATATCTGAGCAAGATGGTATGCGGCATATGCGACTTCCTGGCTGTAGTGAATATGTGCTGACGGTTGGGTAGGTGAATATATATCGTTTCCATCTCTCGATTCGTCTGAAGGTATCATCGACGACCGTGCTGCTCGTCGGTGATGAAAATCGTAAATTTTAAGTTCAACTACGACATTGCTTAACCAACTACGCGATGAATTGGCTGGGTAAATAACGATCTGTTGACCGTATCGACATGGACTTACCTCTCCTTTTGATCATTTTAATGGGACGGTGTCAAGGCGTTTTTGGTTTATCTGTCGAATTTTATATATAGCGTTCTCTCTTTATATCATGTTATCGGTTTCAAATTGTATGTTTTTACGCATGACCTCTTGACGAAATGACCTTGGTCTCTTCCTTCACGACGGAGTTCTTTACGGGTTATACTTTTTGTTGATAAATGGATAGGTGTAACGGGGTTAAAATTCCGCGAACAGGGCTCGCTGGCTGCCCCGGGATAGCGACGAAGAAATATGGAAGGTCGAGTATGCTATTAACACGTTGAATGACAAAATTAATTATACAATTGTAATGAATGCACTCCAAAAAAAGCAAAACGCCAATTGTGACTTTGGTCTTCCAAGACGAGTAAACAAAAATCTACATAGATTTCCAGATTCTTTGGACCTCCGTAACCCCGTTGCCAGCATCCTCACCACAGTTCCGTGCAATATTATTGCATACGGAAAATGCTTTGACGACTTTTTTATCATCGATAAACACCTTTGCGATAGAAAATCGGTCGCATGCTGCAATTCCTTTTAAAAGTTGAGTGCTACGTTCAACAAATTCGTCCTCTCTAGTGTGTTCCAAATCTTCACCAAGGACAACAATGGCATCTAGAAACGTCTCGATGAAAGCTCCCTCGATACCACCACGACCGAAAATAGATGGTAGTTGCTGCGGAGGGATATTGTTGAAAAAGTATGTGAGTACCGCCAAACGTTGGCTCGGCGGTCGACGGATGAGTTGCGTGAGATCGTAAAGATTTGGCGTGCGTGGGAATGATTTTGGGATCGCTATTTGACGTGGTGAGATCTTCGAAGACGTTTGGGATGATGAAGCTAGAGCAGCAGATGCCACCGCAATTGTAGGGGCCTCCGACTTTTGTGATGCAGACTTTTGAGGAGCAACTGGAGCGGCCGATGGCACTGGTTTCGGCCCCGATGTGGTCCGCAGGTTGTTATGAGTCGTCGCCGGAGCAAGTCCCGATGCCTCCGTAAAGACGAACTCTTTCGGTAACGAATCCACAATCTGGATCGGAATATTCGTTCGCTTGGTTGTGATTGACTCTGTGGCAGTCGTTGGGGTGTTAGTCACCGGCTGTGTCGACGGCTTGGCTGACGGTGTGCTCTTCACACTTGGTTTTGGAGTTCCTCGAGAATTTCGCTGGATTTACATCAGTTCATATTGCAATGGCAACAGCACTTTGCCGCATACCTCCTGCTTCTTCAATTCCCATGCCATAGCATTCAAGTCCTCCTTCACAGACTTATTGTTCGGATCAAGTTTCAATGCTCTCTCCCAGTCTATGTTGTCAGCGCAGCTCCTCGAACACGACCATCTGAAGCATACCTGTCTTAGCCTGCGCTAACTTCCCCTGCGCCCGTCTCGAGACACCTCGTCGATAAAAAAGCTTTACTCCAGCCTCCGGATTCGGGACATCATCATTCACCAATTGCCCAATCATGACCAATGCAAGATTACAGTCCGTCTCCGCCGCTACCCAGTTCTGCAATTGCAGATGGCATGCCGCGCGGTTTGACAAAAAAATTGGCTCCGTTGGATTTGTTTTTATTGCTTGCGTGTAATACTCGAGTGCGGTCTTGAAATCTTTCTTGCTGAAAGCCGTGTTGCCTTCATAAGTGCTGTTAGTAAATCAATCGAAGGCTGGCAGTTGTAGGATATAAAATCTACCTTTCGCCTTAAGATCGTTCGCTTTGGCGGTTGCTTCAGGCGAAATTTCCGGCATCTTCATTGGCAAGTCTTTTGCGTATATACAACGTGTGAAGATTCCGACCGTCGCGCGGATCGAACGTGTTTAGGAATGGTAGACAGCTATTGTTATAGTAACGGTGTTCTGATTTCTGAATGACTATTGTACACATTTTTCGGTCGCGCTTGTGCCGTAAGCGACACGATGGAATTATTTACTACCGGAGAGGGTTTTAACGAGAGATTCATTCACGACGACAATCATTAACTTCTATACACGGTAATTATCTCAATTAGACAAATAACGGAATATCTATAAACTACATCATTCGCTCCCGTCGAATATTCTCTTCTTTAGTTCGCCGTACACTCTTGTGATAGCAAGATGGGATCTATTGGAATTCCGATTAAGCTCTTGAACGAGTCACAAGTACGAACTTCATGATACTTCGTTGATCTATCAGCACTCTCTGGCTATACAATGTATAATTATATGCTAATTGATCTGAATGTAGGGACATATCGTCACTTTGGAACTTACATCTGGGCAAACATACCGTGGGAAGCTCTCAGAAGGTTAGCACGCCAGTAGTGTTGTCGCATTTAAGACCGCGTCTTTTTGCGTCATTTGGATACATTTAACGAAAGTATAGTCGAAGATAACATGAACTGCCAACTCCGTGATATCACGGTTACCGCTCGAGACGGACGTGTGTCGCATTTAGATCAAGTTTACATTCGCGGGTCACATGTTCGATTTATCATCGTTCCGGACATGTTACGGTACGTCTCCTCCTCCGTCTCACCTCCCCATTACGCTCAATTTTTTCATACGATCCAATGAATTCAGAAAAATGCTAACATTCGTCACTTAGGAACGCACCAATGTTCAAATCGAAAACTCTGAAGGGCAAAGGCGTCGGTCTTGCCCGAGGTAGAGCCACCGTTCAGCGAGCCGCTAAGGTCCAGAAAACAAGGTAGTCGGGGGAGGGTCATCGTTATTCATTTCGCCAAATCATACTTTCCGTGATTTGCAGTTTATAGTCTTTAGGTTTTTTTAGTTGACTTTGCTTTTCCGGGTTAATATTTTATTCGTTTGTGTGAATGTGCTGCAGTGCTTTGGTTATGTGCATTTTGCTATGTAATATAGTTGTATCGTATATAATTCAATAAGAGTAAGAGTTGACATATTTCTGGTTGCATTGTACGGAGGAGTCAGTCGGAAATGTTGGATGGGTTAGAGGTGGACAATCGCGTGGAGAGATCGCGTTGATAAGTTTCGCGTGTGGCGATTAGTCCCAGGTAACATCATCAATTACTATCGCCCGGGTTTTAACAACGATCAGCATGTATGAAGTATAAATCGATTTATTGTTAACAATTGAGAAAACCACCCATAGAAATATTACTATTCATCAAAAGATCTAGTTAGAAGAAAGCCATTCATTTGTTGTTATACTGGCGGCAGCGCGGCACAATACTCAACCATGAGTAGCAAACGCATCCTCGTCCTAGGACCGCCAAAGTCGGGCAAGTTCACATTTCTTAAAGGTACTTTCGTCACTCCTCTAGCAACACCAGTATCTCTAAGACTGACATCTGTACTTAGAATTAACGGGCTCAACACCAACACTCTCAGCCAACTCCACCTCGGCGCTGACGTCGGCAGAGACCACGGCTGAACAGCCCCGTCCCACACACGCAGGTCTCTCCCACACACTCACTCTCTCAACCAAATACTTTGAAGCAGAAGTCCCAATATGGATAGACGAATACGACGATACCTCTGACGACACGGGAATAAGAGGCTGGGCAACCTCATTCTCGTCCGCAGACGCCCACGAAGTTGTGTCCGCGCTTGGCGCTATCATATACACGTTTCGAAAACCCGAGACGCTAGACGAGTATGTAAATGTGAAGAGCAACGTTGAGCGGGAAATTAGGATTATTCATGAGATGTTAATTTCGCATTACGAGAGCCAGAACATGGAGGACGGGCAAGATGAGGAGAATTTTGACGAGTTGATTGATTGGGACGGGATTAGTTTAGCAGTGGCGATTCCGTCGGCTACTGCGAAGACGCTGTCTAGTGATGATAAGAATAAAGAGAGCATCGAGTTTGATGCAGAGGAGTGGGAGACGTTGTTGCAGCCATTCGGATTTGAATTTATCGACATTGAGCAAAAGGGCCGAAATGATTACGGAGGTCCATTATTTTGTCATGCAGCCTTACTATCCTCGGATATAACTAACATAGTATAGAACTTCTCGGTCTTGACAGGATAAAAGAAGCACTGGAGACATATGGCTGGGACACTACCGACGAGGCAGCCGGAGCACGACAGCGAGGAATACTGGAAGGCTACGATGAGTACGACAGCGACGGGCGACACCACGGCTTCGGCGATGATGACGACGAACTCGACAGTGACGGATTTGACCAAGAATTGAGGGAAATGCAGCTCGAAACGGCGGCGTTACATTTTGCGATGGATAGTTCTTCACATCAAAGGGATGGGCAGGATGGCGAAATCAGGCAGCCCAAACCGCTGCCTGAGTCTGATATTGACGAGCTGGAGCAGATCATGTTAAGGATGAAACAAGTTAAAGGTGAGTTCCAGAAGACTGTCATCGTATATGAGACGTTTTAATCTTGTTCACAGAACGAGGCGAAGGTCTTCCACTCGAAGAACGGAAGAAGCTTGCGGATGAGCTGGCCGACGATCTCCTCCGTTTATTATAGAGAACATATATAATTCTTTACACTCCAGCCCTGTACCAGTAATTTGTACTACATGCGAATGCTGTTGCGCAGTAATTTAATCTTCCCTGCGTTTGCCGACGTTCTTCAAGACCCGGCGGCGCTGCTTCAACATATGAGTGAACATGGTATAAAAGCCTGTTCGGTGTTAGCATTCCGTTCTAGACATTATATGGTGGACAGCTAGCCATGGAACATACCAGGGATGTAGACGACCATAATAATCTTAAGTAACAGTGCGTAAGACTCACTGAACTCCTTCGCGTCACCGAGAGAAGCATAAGTAACAAGCAGCTCACTAGCAACTCCAGTAGGATAAAGGATAAAGAAAGTGTTGTACCTAATATCATCAGCCACCAGTCCACGGTTATTCACATCTTACTCACCGTAGCCAAGTTAACCACTGCGGAGTAGTTCCTTGGATAGTATAAGCATAATATGCATATCTGATGATCTCGGTAATGCTCCAACTAGATACCATTGTCGAATACGCAATCGCCTTTCCACCCGACTCTGGAAACAAATATACAACTCCCCAGACAAGCAATATCCGTGACGCAACCTGTATCACAGTTGTCATGACCGGCGATCGGACAAACCCAGCTGCGCTATGCACTACTTCTAGTAATGCGCCCGTTTGAACCCACTTCGTGAAATCCGCCGTACCCTCTGCGACGTTCTCAGGACCGAGAAGGTGGAAGATGAGGAGCACCCTCACAAGCACGGCGCCCCAAAAAAAAGCTGATACAACATTGTACTCAAAAAGGTAAAAATTCTTCGCGCTCAGTTTCTTGCGGGCGGAGGAGTGTATCGGGAGTGTCGGAGTGGTGGTAATGGTTGGGCTCGGCTTCGACGAGCTCTTTCCGTCCATTCTCGTGTATACTCGATCTCGATGGTGAATCGCAGCTTGCTGATGGGAATGTCAGTATCAAGGGCGAATACTAGATCAATCCAGCAAGTTACAGTAATGCAATGTCGTTCCGCGTTCACAACCGATAATTGTACACTGTGGCTCGCATTTGCTTCTGCTCCACAACCTAAAATGGCTTGCTCAGATTTGGACCCGTAGTAGCTATAGATTACACAGCATTGTAATAGTCTACACAACTCAAACTCAATTATAATATTATATTACAAATATTATATACAAATACTATCGAGAACAATCCTACATATACAATTGCAAGCAATAATCCAATACAACAAAAAATCAGATGCGCCCAACAAATACATAGCAAAAGCATTGCAAGGAAATTACTCCGCCTATAAATGCACCGGCCAATACGAATAATAGTCTCGAAGATATGTACGCAAAATAACAACCACCCGGCTACTCTATGCGAAAATCTCAAACATGCCTCGTGCACCTGTAAGATTCTGCTTGCACCCAGGAGCAAGACATAACCCGACGCGGTCTTTCCGACCACGGCGTGCTTTCCGGTACTTAGCGGCACATTTGCCACAGTAAACATGTCCACACTTGCCCGCCCAAATCGTTCTATGAATGTCCCTTGGCTTCGAATTGGGGCGTAGTTCTTTTTCTTCACTCTCAGACACTTCTTCAGTCGGTTGGGACGGTGCCCCCAGAATATGATCGCAATCAGGACACACCAACTTCGTACCTGAACTAATCATTCTTGTATATCCCTTCCGCGGTGGCGGGACAATGGGTTTTGTGACATCGACCCGTGCCTCCTCGGTGCGTCGTCGCAACGCAATTGCCTCGGCGGCCGCCATCCCAGCTGCCATTTCTGCGGCCTCAGCTAAGAAATCGTCCTCAAAATTCTCAAACGACCATTCATGATCATCGTCAAAAGTTCCATAATCTAGATGTGGCCGCACAAACGCGCGTGGCGCTTCGTCCAGGAATCCATCCTGTAAGCGATCTAATTGCTCAACATCCGCTCTGGACCTCGGCCGCCCTTGTGGAAAATATCCGTAAATGTGAGGAGTATCGGACATTATGTCACTCCCTCTAGCGGGATATATCGGAAGGAGCATTCGAGCAGTGCGGCCACGGGGCGATCGTCGGGTGGTGACAACTGCCGCTCGCCGAGTCATATAATCTCCAAAGCCACCGCCGACACCGACAGTTGTTCTAAGATGTCTTCCGTTCTGTTGTGTGAAATCGGGTCGACTGGTTATTGTGTCCAGATCTAGCACTCCAACCGTCGATGGAGTCCGTTCAGAGTGACCACTCAGCCGTGGATTGTGGATGGGACCGTGTCTGAGGAAGGCGCCGTTTTCTGCTGGTGGAACTGGCGTCCGATCGAACCGTCGATTCCTTGGCATGGGGTCGACTCGTCGCCGCGTAAAAGTAACCGCAACGTCATCTTCATTGTCTGCATTACTGTCGCTCGTGTCTCTATTTGCTTGCTGCAGCGTCCGCAGATCACCATTAAACCTGAATGCAGGATCCGCAGGTTGTATCCCCACTTCTGAGACTTCATCCATGTCAATCACCTCCTCCTGAGTAACTGATGGGGCACCAGATTGACGCCTCCGGTTTGTCGACTCTGCTGGTGGACGTATACTATTGCCCTGTACATCAGACTGGCGTGGCAAAGGGATGCTCGTGACGGTATGCGGCCAGGGTAGATTTCCCAGATATCCGCCACAGCGGTGTGCAGGCGCTGTTGAGTGCGAAGAAGCTGGAGATGTATCCGGGCTGTCCGTCAAGTCGATTACAGCCGTCGTATTCGCCACTACTGGTCCACTGGGCCTCATTTTAAAGAAAAAACATTAACTAGATAGAAAAACTTCGAAAGAAACAAATGCTGGCTGGAGATCGTTTCTAAGTGCAACTATTAATATCAGGCTTCCTTATTTGAATCAACAGTCAGTATGCCATACCGTTTACGTGATAGAAACGTATCCCAAAATGAATAGCTATAGATTACGTATACTAACTAGTCACGTAGTTGAACTGTTGAGATGCAATTTACGTCGTGACTTACCCGGACATCCATGCCGACAAGATTTCAGAATAAAAGGCCGGGTAATAAATAATATTGGCTTGAAAAGTTGGAATGGTTTCTAGTAATTTGTAAGCTTACGTAATTTAAAAAATATTACTCGTGAAGCGTTCGCTCCCCTAGTCGTTTTCCGTGCTACAGCCAGCATTAATCGCTGGACAAAAATCATCAGCTTTGCAAGACAAAGTAGCAACGGCTCATTTGTGCAAATAAACGTGGCCACCCTCATGGAATCTGCAAAGGACGCCAGTATTCCGTGATTACCCATCTGTTGGATCGGGGCGGGACAGCGGACAGGCGGAAAATATCCGCGTCATTATTAGTATAGTATAAGGCTAAAGATCATGCTTGATTGCTATCGTATCTGTCGATCATATTCTGTGGAAAGCCCTTATTATCAATACCAGATATTGGTGGATAACGGACGGTAATGCCTGTCATGGAGTTTAGGTCATCAGCAATTAAGAAATTGATATAACCAAACAACTTTTCTATTATACACATACGCAAAGGCGAATAAATAATACAATACTCGGAACCACTACACGCTATTTTTCCGTTTGCATAGCGTCAGTTTCACCACCAGTGCCATTACTTAGCCGATTAATGGCCGCTCTAGCTTCATCGCGCTCATTCATCAACCTGGCAGCAACTTTCACTGCGGCATCATGATAATATAACGTAGAGCTTAATTCTTTGCGAGCTTCCAACAATTGCTTTTTTAATTCAAATGATTCCAATGCTAACGCATCGAATTCATTCTGGAACACCTGTAAGAGAGAAGGGATTGAATCACTTGTACTGGCTTTCGCCGGGACAATCCGTGAAGCTAAACGCTGTTAGCCTTCCAGTCCTTTTGACACGCGCCAGTGTAAAGTGTTCACAAAATGGCATACTTTGAATTTCGATCAGATCGTCCTCAGATAGTTGCTCGCCATTAAGTGGGTCCTGATTATGCTGGAAAACATACTCCTCAATCGCACTTTTCTCAAATACTCCACCTATCAAAATGATCCCATATAAGTGAAAGTCACGCAAGAGATGGAAAAAGAGATTCATGTAGCACACAACATACCGCTTTTCTTCGAAACGACCGGATTTGTGACCGGCTTCCCTGTTACTAGTCGCCCTCGTTAGTAAACTGGGGATTTCATCGACCTCAGATATACGTACAAGCACATAGCATATTGATCCACTGGCCAAAATAAAATTTCGAGACAATGTGATATCTGATATTTCCTGGGTAGTTCAATATATTAATAGGGATATGTATAGCCCCACTGTAAATAATGGAGATGGCAGGAATGGGTTTCTCGAGCCGCACAGCTCCAGATTGTAGAGCAGGCGAGCGAAGTTACGAGCTTGAATGTCATTTAACTTCCCAAAAAAATACCATTTTGCCGTTTCATCAACTATCGAAAAAAAATACAATCTGCTTTGGCAATGCAATCTAAGAAGAACTATTATAAGCTGCATATGTCAGCGTTGGCATAGGTATAGCATTTTTTCTGCCTCCCAGTGCAGGATAACTGCTCTTGTCGCGTAACCCACGCGTAAACCCCTAACCACTTGCAGTCAGTAAGTCGCTCACGGATTTGTCTGTCCTCTAAACTGTTTGGCCTGCCAGAGTCTAACGAGTACTACCTTTTCTACAGCTATAATCGATCGTAAGAAATCTTGATATACTTAAATTCGCTAATCAAATCCACTAATATATTTTCAGATGGGTCCCACCACGCCGCCTCCTAAAAGGCGGCGATTTTTCAAAGAGGAAGACGCGTTCATGAATGGTGCCGCGACCGATTTCGCAGCCTACGGCCAGGCGCTGTCTGACGACAAAAAGCAAAATATAACCTCATCGGAGGATTTCCGTTCACCTAGCCGATCCTTTACGCGTGAGACACCGTCGTCTTCGCCTCCACTATTGTCTGAAATCGAGATATTGGAGGCTGAGCGCAAGGATGAAACAGAGCCGTTGGCCGAGACGAATGCGACTGTTTCCGAGGGATTAGACGAGGCGTTATTGGAGTCTATCACGGGACAGAAACTGGAGCCTGAGACGTTAGCTGTCTTGAGGGATATAAGTAACGGCGACATGACGCGTGCCATTAATTTCCTGTTTGACGGTACGCTCGAAAAGCACTTACACACAAAAACAAGGAAAAATGCAAAGACCCAATCATCAGTCTTAGGAAATCTGATGCCTGTGTGTGCTGCAGAACCGGTCGAAAACGCGAATCCCGTCGAACCGCCGCCGAAAAGAAACCCGTTGCCCATGTGGAGCGAGCGCTATGTGGGCAGTTTTCAAGTTGAAGGATGGGCAACCCGATCCGGTCGGAATCTTCTCAAATTTGGAGACGAAATCAGTCTAAAGCGTGTGGCACGACAAGTTAATGGCAACGGCACAAAGAGGTTTGGTAGCACTATCAAAGCGAAAGAGAACGATATTTTTGTGCGATTTACCAATATGCGGGGTGATGAGATTGGCAGATTACCAGCTGACAAAGCGAGGTTTGTGTCCACTTTGTTGGACCTAAAGATTTGCATTTTTACTGGTACAGTAATTTACGTGGATTCTAACTTGCGTACCGGCGACAGTATCGTATTGCAGCTCAAATGCTATTTGTCAAGCGGGGCATTTAACATTGATAGTGGCCGTATGAAATCCGCGACTTCACCTCAATATAGCAACTTTGTTTATAAGGGTAAAGAAACATCCGATGAGCGACATTTGAGACTCCGGCAAATGGCATTGATTAAGTTATTTATGGATATTGGACTGGAGCCGCACAGCACGAATGATCTCCTGAAACAGCATACAGCGAAGGGTCAGCTTGAAGCAGCGGCCATGGCAGAACAGTTTGATATCAAAGTGACACCAAATGACAGTTCTGATTCTGAGGGACCAGAGTCGGAGAATAGCGTCGAGGAGGACAAGGATCTGGAGCAGGACCAATTGGATTCGCTATATCGCAAGGCACAGGCTTATGATGCCGATATGCGGGAAGTCGAACCTTCTGACACTTTCAATATGGAACTCAGACCATATCAGAAACAGGTGAGTTCCTAAACTGTTATGGAGAAAGGATCTCTGACACGGATAGGGGCTTGGATGGATGATTTCGAAAGAAACATTTGAGAAGAAAGCAAACGAGAAGCAGATCGATTCGATGCATCCGCTATGGGAAGAATATAGATGGCCAGTTCCAGATGGCGAAGTCCCTGCAGATGAGCCCAATGACAGATTCTATGTCAATCCTTACAGCGGTCAGTCTTGCATATTTTGCGCAAAAGGGCTCGATTAATTAGGAAATAGGTGAATTGAGCTTGGAGTTTCCAAAAATTCAACAGAGCAGTCTGGGTGGTATTCTGGCAGATGGTAAGCTACGAAGTATGTCATGAACTAAAGTAAGTATCTGACATTAAGTTTTTGTAGAAATGGGTCTCGGTAAGACGATCTCAACCATGTCTCTCATCCACTCTTCACCGTTTGACCCATCCTCTGGTCTTGAAAGGACCTCGGCGGAGCTAAGCCGCTTCGCATCAAGCACAACGTTAATAATTGCTCCAATGTCTCTACTAACGCAGTGGGAATCGGAGGCCAAAGCTGCTTCGAAGCCCGGAACCGTCGAAGTGCTGGTTTATTATGGTGATGAGCGCTCCATTGACTTGGAAGCGCTATGTCTTGGTCCAGAAGGCGGTAGGAAGCCAAAAACCATCATTACTAGCTACGGAACTGTTGCCTCCGAGTGGCAGAAGTATGTCAAAAATGGAGTTAGTAAACTTTTCCAGCTTCATTATCTACGCGTTGTACTTGATGAAGCGCACACAATACGCAATAGGGCCTCGATTACTTCACGTTCTTGTTGCGCAGTCAGATCGGATAGAAAGTGGGCATTGACTGGTACACCGATTGTAAATCGTCTCGAAGACCTTTATAGTCTTGTTAAATTCCTAGGAGTCGAACCATGGAGCCACTTTTCTTTTTGGAGAACATTCATCACTGTGCCATATGAATCGAAAGATTTTCTGAGGGCACTCGATGTGGTGCAAACTGTTCTTGAACCGATTATTCTTCGCAGAACCAAATCAATGAAACAGAAAGATGGAAGTCCACTGATTGTGCTACCGCCCAAAAATGTCCATATCGAGGACATTCAGCTAACTGATACCGAACGTGAAGTCTACGATCTTTTCTACAGACGAGCGAAGCAGACGTTCACGGCCAGTGTTGCGGCTGGAACGGTAATGAAATCGTACACTACTATCTTTGCACAGATTTTACGACTCAGGCAGTCTTGTGATCATCCTGGACTCGTTCAGTCTGCGGTTAAGAAGGACGAGATTGATTTTGATGATAACAGCGACGAGAAGTCGGACAAAGGAACTTTACTTGACCGTGAAGATGATGTCGACTTACAGCACTTGATCGACAAGTTTAATTCCGCAGAAGAAGAAAAGAACGCGAAAGACTGCTATGGATACGAGGTGATGCAGCAGATTTTAAGAGAGACGGAGCGTGAATGTCTCATCTGCTCTACAGAGCCGATTACGGAACAGGTCGTTACCCCGTGCTGGCATATGTCCTGTCGCAATTGTTTGTTGGAACATATCAAGTATCAGCGAGACCATGGACAAACGCCGCGATGCCATAGTTGTCGTACTGAGATTTCCGAAAAGAACATCTTCGAGGTCGTACATCATCACGCGAACGAGAGTGACAAATCTGAGATTGCACTGCGCAGGTACAAGCCTCAGTCATCCGCGAAGATTTCCCGACTCTTGAGTCAGTTGAGGACAATTCGCCAGGAGGAACCGAATACAAAGTCCGTGGTGTTCTCGCAGTTTACATCATTCTTGGATTACATTCAGGACTCATTGCACCGGGACCGGTATAAATGTCTTCGGATTGACGGGACTACGGTTCAACGTGAACGTGCACGTGTGTTAGAGCAGTTCAAGAATGAGAAAGGCGAGGTGATCCTGTTGCTCAGTCTGAAGACCGGAGGCGTGGGTCTTAATCTTGTTAGCGCAAATAAAGTGTTCATGATGGATCCTTGGTGGAGTTTTGCTGTTGAGTCGCAGGCGATTGATCGTATTCACCGAATGGGCCAGACGCAGTCTGTTAGTGTGTACAGATTTATTGTGAAGGGATCAGTTGAGGAACGCATGCTGAAGATCCAGGACCGCAAGAAATTTTTGGCAAGTAGTCTTGGCATGTCGGAGGATCAGAAGAAGTTGCAGAAGATTGAGGAGATTAAATTGTTGTTTGATTAGACTGCGACAGGACAGTGTATTACAGTTGTACATATCAGCATTGAGCACCTGTGGTTGCGTGCTTGTAGATCATTGAGGTTATTGCATATTAATCGATGGTTGTTATCATCATTTTTTGGCATGCGTATGCATCCAATCTGTGTGAGCTTATTAGCCTCACCTCATCGCCGATCATTAGGGCAAATTAAGCCTTGTGTGACGGCTGCATCTTTAAGTTGTGGCTTGGCGACGAATTTGACGTCAGTGATCTACGCACAAAGGGCTGCTCGAAGTTTAGAATAATGGGGGAACGCGCGTAACATAACGCGTCCACCGTTAAATTAAAACGTAGGGATCTACTGAATGGTATACGGCCTGCCCATCTTGTCTAGATATACTCTATTTATTTGTGAAATTATTTTGAAATTGCGCAGTAGATTGCAAAGATGACATCCATTCTCGGCAAAATGGTTGCGCGCCGCTTGTTTAAGGAGCCGGCGAATAAAGCGCTCGGTAGTGAAGATCCTTATTTTGAAGAGGTGATTTGATTATTCCTTTGCATACTGCCAGTACGGTATTTACGAAATATGATCTAGATCCCGCAAGAGGAACTCGGCCGAAAGAAGAAAGGTTCCAAGAGACGGCGTCCTCCGCCTCCCGGTCTGTCGCAGAACGATACGAAGGTGTTGACGGAAGTCAGACAGCGCGCGTATCATCTCGACATGAGTTTGGGCTTCTGCTGCTGTGGCATTGTAATTGGGTAAATTAATTTTTTGGTGCTGGCTGTTTGGTGTAAGTGACAGCGTGGTAGTACTAATGCTGGGTTAGATGGAGTGCCGTAATTTCAATAATACCGGGGTAACTACCGTTCAAAGCTCTGTATTATGACGGGAACTGACTGCCGCAGAATTGGTGCTGCCATAGCCGCTTATCTCTCTTACTGCGTGGTGCACGCCGCTAATAAGATTGACGGCGGTCTTCCGAACTGGTTGTACACGAAAATGATGACGAACGTGATAATTGATTTTTCACTCGGTCTAGTTCCACTAGTCGGTGACGTGGTAGATATACTGTACAAAGCGAACAGCCGGAATGCACTACTATTAGAAACCTATTTAAGGGAACGCGGGAAGAATAGCATAGAGGTATAGTTTTGCACAAGTCGGTGTTTTGTTCTGGGAAACTAACGGAGACATAGAACGGTAATTTCCCCACGTAAGCTGAAAATGCACTATATCAACGACCTGCTAATACTAGAGGGCAGCAGAATCTAGCGAGACAGATAGCACACTTATTCTCCCGGCGCAGCAACAACCACAAAATCGACAGCAACAGCAACAGACTGGCTGATTTCCTTGGAGTAGACGTAAGTCCTACGAAAGCACCGAGATGGGCGTTATGCGTAGCAAGTGAGTTGTGAGTGCGTTCATGATGAATGTGAATTTTTGAGATTAATCATATTATATACATATATATACAATTCGTCCTTCATTAATGCAATTCATATTCGTCTAGTACCTCTTCCTTCGAATTGCGTATCGTAGATATCCAAGGAAAAGACGCACCGTTTGTTGCAACCAAGCACCCATAACATATTATCAGTCTTGGCTCATCCATTTCTGGTCCAATGTCGTCTTGCTCATTAGTTGCGTCAAAACTCGGTGCACTTTGATTGACAGTAATATCTTGCAGCCATCTCTCTGGAGTTTTATCATCGCAGGGAAGTCCACATAGCGCACAAATGTTACTCGCATCCGCAACTTTGTCGGTTAGTTTGGCAGCCGTACGCACAACAGTGGACACGATACTTGGAAATCCTTTTTCAATATCGGCAAAATAATTCGCGATCAAATCATCAATTGTCATCATCCGCAATACGTTCGGAGCTTTTACTGATGGTTTGCTGACATAATTGCTGATATCCAGCATCTTTACATACTCTTCTGCTTCGGCTCTAAGGATTTCACGCAAAGGATAGATATTGTATATGCCATTTCTGAACCCGTCTGACAAAAGATAGGGGATGACTGATCCGCGTCCCTTGGCTGTTAAACTAAGTGTTTTCTCCGCCAGGCGGGACATTGTATCTCCCCACACGATAGTCGTGCACTGTAACTCCTTTGCGGCGTTGAATACTAAGGCTTCCCGTATTGTTTGCAAAAAATCTAGTTTGGATGTCCTGTCGCGTATGTTGGCTAGTACGTCCGGAACAGTGATTTTGCCGTCCAGAGTGAGGTCTGCTAGAAAGGAATAATCTGCGATATCAGAACCGCTATGCATGAAATGCAGCACACTTCTTGTGTCTGCAAAGAAATCATCTACTGGAGTGCAAATAGTCGTACACATATCGTTGTAAGTTTGTCGTATGCTTTCCAAAATGGCGGTGGACTCCATACCTGATGGGTAGGGATAGACGTTAGACTGATCGACATGAACGACGAATAATTCAAATCCGGAATTGCCTCTGTGCATTTCTCGCTGCTCGTGCAGTAGTGATACGAGCATTTCCAATAGCGAGAGCGACGACTCGGAGAGCGAAAGCGCTAATAGAATTTTCGGTGGTATTTGTGGCGTTGATGTCGATGGATCGTAGCAGACTTTGTAGTCTGCCATTTGCTTGCGTTGCTTGCCACGAAGGAAACGCACAAAGCAATCTCTGTTGATATATGTGAGCATACTCTATCATGGATATCCGTCGGAGAACCGCGTACTTGCAGAATGGCTCCCTTCTGGATATGTGTATCGCGCCGTTTTTTTTACACCGGCGACATTGGATTTCCGCCTCTGCGTTCGCGTTAGGTCATACTGAAATTCACCTATAGCCCAGCTCTTAAATTAGTAGGAAGTTACCTGGAGTCATGGTTTTCGGTCCTCGAATCCGGCAAAATATTCTGGCTGTAAGGGACCGCGGCTATCGATGGCAAGTGGAAGCTATCATAGTTTATTTGTTCGCATGCACACGCTCGATGTGGCATTTGCGGAATAAGCGCACCAGCACTGAGCCACTCCGCGAGTAGGCCGGAGAGTAATAATTATTGTTTTAATTTAATTAATGCCAGGTGAGCTGTCTGTAATCGTAATCAATTCTGGCTTCCTTCCTTCGCAGGACTCTGACTATGTCTAGCATTCATCTACAGTGGCATATCAGAATCTGTGCAAGAAATTGACCACAGGCACAGTTGTCAACGTCTGTTGCCGCCGCCTGCCGTTGCAGAGTTTTCACAACTGTATATAATTAGTCTCTCAAATTCGAATGTACCGAGGTTTGTTGTTCACTGCGGAACTGGAGCTCCCACTTGGGTAAGGTTTTCTCATCCAGTCGTCGGCTGAGGGCCATCGCCGGGTGCATGCGAGGCTTATCAGGCTCCTTCCGTCCCCGCAAAACCCGCTCGCCGCAGAAGCATCTGGGGTCCGGTCTCGTGCCGACCGCCGTATCCGAATATCCGCCGAAAGTGAGCCGCGTTGACTGTCGACAATGCCATGTCATCGCTCGGCCAAAGTCTGGCACGTCGTGTGATGCTCTAATCGAATATAAACCGCCCACCCGCGCGGCCATCTCTTCTATTATCGCCCATCATCCCCCGTGCCCTTACTCCACACCCCCATGGTCCTCGCTTAATTCTCTGCGGGTCAGGCCCAGTCAGCGCCTACACAAAGAGCCATGGCGCTTCTGATCACGCGACCGTCGACATTCCTGCCACTACTCACCGCGGACGGCGATGATCCACGATATGGCGATATTGTCACAGCAAAGGATTACTATCCGTCCAGATTCTCGCCGGATATTGCTAGGGCGGAGAGGGTACTCACTCGGTATCCGGCGCTCGACACGATGAAGAGCCAGAATCTCGAAGCTGTTAGTCGGTTTTTGGTACGCACCCGGTGTCGACAGTGTTACTGACTCACAGTTTATGCTGACAACAAGCTAGGGCCAGAACTTGCCGATTTCATACTCGCCGTCGTTCCTGATGCAATTCATTGTGGGGAAGGACTGCTTTTGTTTCTGCGCACGGGACCTGTCACGTGAATGTGGGCTTAGAAAGCACGACGATAACGGAATCGTCGGAGTTGTTGCGGGCAAGATATTGCGATCGGCGATGAATAGGGAGGTGTGCACTGGACATGTCATGATTCTTGCTGTCGCGACTGAATGGCGGCGATTTGGCGTCGGATGCGGCCTGCTGAGGGTAAGGCTTGCATTATCACACTGATGAGCCAGAAAGTAAAGCTAACGACCACCAGAAACTTGAACTTGCTTTCCACAACGTGACCTGCTCGTCAATCACCGCACCACGTCTGAAGAGTATCTTCCTCCACGTCGCCAGCACGAATAATGGAGCCATTCAGTTTTATGAGAAGGGTGGGTACGCGTACGAGAAGTCTGAGTGTGGATACTATGGGCGCAAGGTCGATGGCGTTGTCATGCGCAAGAACGTTGATTGATAGCGATCGTACTTTACAACAACCTTGTAAGTGCTTCCATATGATGGCTGTTATGAGAAATGGGTAAGATTGGTATATTCAGTAACATATGATATGTATTATGATATTGGGTCTCGGAGCTCAGGACTGGGTCTGCATTCCATTGGGTTTTCTTGCATTTGTTGTCGCTGAAATTCGCCTTCCTTCTAAATGCTTCATTTAATATTCGTTGGTTATACATTCATGTTTATTATTGCGTCAATTACTGGTCGCTGTTCAGTTGCAAGTCTATTGATATTGTGGTTGACTTTGGCAGACAACATTGAGTTTTATATACAATAATATACAAAGAGATTAAACTAAATGTCTGATATGTGTTTTGATCGCCCACGTCGATTGACGAATATCGGCTTCGACGGCCCGTCAACACATTTAGGTTTAAACTTTCAAATAGTTCAAACCGTTGTATAACTACTTAAGGCTTCCTAACAAACTATCAGCACCGTAATCATAAGTATATTCGCTCGCATCATACACAGACACAAATCTAACGACCGCAAAATCGATAGCAACTGAAGCTGGCCATGGAAGCTGATATCGCCAAACTGGCGATAGCTGAAACGTCGCCATCCGCCTTCGGCTCTACTTCACCTGCAGAAACCACTGCACCCTCCGGTCAGCAAGACTCATCATATTGCGAGCAGCCACAGCAGCAAGCAGCAGAAGGAGAAGAAGAGGAGCTAATTGATCCATTTGCGTTACCATCGGCACTTGACCGGTTACTATTTTCATACTGCGAATTGCTAGACCAATATCAAGCAATCCAGGACCGTCTCTCTTCTTCATTCACTGATGTACGATTCTGATTTGTCGATCCCACACCTGTTATTTACCTAAAACGACTATTGGACACTAATATTTGTCGTCGCAGGGGTTTATTAATCTCGCAAAGGCGAATTACGAGTCGCGGACTCGGTTTGGCAAAGATTACTACCACGGCGGCATGACTGCCTCGAAAATATTGTAAAGTCCCCGTCCAAAGACCTCTTCGTCATCTATTTTTTCTCGCCAGAACACTACGCGAATTGGGAACTAATGCTCTTGGCAGAATGCTTAACGAGAAAGAATTTACGCCGTTCTATGCACCAGACACTCAAGTTGAATACACCCAACTGTCGCTCGTCAATGTGCCGTTGCCGTCGGTCGAGGATGCGGCGGAGACGGGAAATGCTGAGAAAGTGGATGCGAGCACTACGACGAGCAGTACGGCCACTGAAGAAAACCCTGTCAGAAGACGAATGCCGTATGACGAGAAACCAGATTCTGCCCAGGAACCAGAAGACGATAAGAAGAAGACGGAAGCAGAACAGGGCAAATCAAAACCGCCGGCGTCGAAAGTGCGAAAGCAAAAGATTCCGCTAAATCGGGATCCGATACGGTGGTTCGGTGTGCTCGTACCATTTTCGCTACGTAAGTCGCAGAACAATTTTACTGAGGCAGTTAGTGAAATTGCAAACTTGCTTAGCGTTGTGAATCAGTTGCGCGCTCTTGAGGCTAAGGTTAAGCACTGGAGTGCAGAAAAGGGCTGAGTTTATGGTGTAGGGTATAAATATATAATAGCAACTTGGGACAATTGTACATAGTTGGCGGAAGAAGATCAATGCATACCAGTAACAACGTCTATTCACAAATATTTACAACAAATCCAAAGCATTAAATTACTAGTTAATAAGCAATGCATCTGTACAAGTGTCGTCAAATCGTAAAACAGTACTGAACTATGAAATCATCAAAATCCCAACTGTACCAAAAATGCAACAGAATAATGTAAGCCAATCCCTTTCGAATACACCCTAACAAAACATCCGATATCTAAATAATCTCCCTCGTCATGTCCGGATGCCACCAACTGTAAAGTTCAAGAAATTAACCCAAACGCCGGATCCCGCATCAAAGACCCCGGTGTCAGGGTCAACCAAATCATCAGTAAACGCATCCTGCAGATTTTCCTGAAATGTTACGGCGTCGTCAACACTTTTATTCGTCTGCGCGACGTCTAGCACCACGACGCGGGCAAACTTGAGTACCGTGTCGGTGAGGTTGAACGACGCGTCACCATCGTCACTGCTTGACGCCCGTAAATAGAGCCTGTAACCGCCGTAGCTACCTCCCAGATCTCGGCGTCGCGACAGACCATTGAATGTCACCAGCGCATTTTGTGACGCGCAGGAAACTCCGCTCGAGTTGAACAGCTGATATATTCTGCGCACATCCAAACGAACAGACGGGAACTGTTGCGCGGTATCATTTGACAAGAGAGGAGCTATGGACGTGCCAAGAGTCACGTTGCTCGAAGATTCGCTGTCCGGTATTGCGACTATGGCACAAGAGTTGTTGGACACCGTACCACACACCGTGCCACCAAAGTCGCCAACACAAATACAGGCGCACTCATTATTCCTGACAACGCTGACGCCATTATTCTCACAAGGAAGACTAGTTTCGCATTCGGATGCAGTTAAGGTGACGGTAGTAGCGGACGGTGTCATAGATGCAGCAGTAGCTGCCAACAATGAAGGTAACGTTGCTGAAGCAGATTGCGACGGACCTACAGACTGCGGCGCCGGGAGTGGTGGCGATTTCTGGTGGGATGTAACTTGTAACGGCACGACAATGCAGACAACGATAGTTATTATGCTGCCAATGGCTATCAGAGTAAAAATCCACCACGGAAGACCAAAGACACGGTTCCGGTTTCGTGGAACGGCAGCTGGTCGTTGATCGTACCCATCTGGCGAGACTGGCGTACGTGAAGGTCGAGCTGCGGCCATGCCCCTCGATGAGTGCTTATTTGTTGACCGTCTGACATGCGACTCCTCATTTGCTCGGTTTGGTATGTGCGAAACAGCAGCAGTTCCTCGAAAACTACTCGTAGCACGTTTCACCAGGTCGCCTATGGACGCTATGCTTAATCTATCAATTTTCTTTGTACTGTCTATATCTAATGGCGGAGGCTTGGTCTTTCGCACAATACCAGGTTTGCCGGTCCTCCCGAACCCAGAATTTCCAGTCGAAAGCGGTATATCGCGTACAGGCGACGACGAGCCACCTGTGACGGGTGACTTCTCTTTATCAATAGGCTTGCTGCGAGCTAAAGCTCCTGCCAGCATTCGATCATCCTGCGGCATCCCATTGATTGGTGGGGACGACTCTACCATGGGCCAAAGCATGTCGTTGGTTTTTTCCACTTGCGCGCTGAGCGAAGGCGTCAGGCGTTGCCGCGAAGTTCCGACTCCGCGGAGCATCTGACTGACAGAACCATGCTGGGTGACGCTGACAATTTCCGCTTGGACCTCCTCGATGTCGTCCACGTCGTCGTCAACGACGCTGAACCGGGAATCAGTAGAGTCAATGTGCGAGGGCGATATTGTTGGACGATTGTCAGAGCGGGAAGAGCGGGCCGTCGCGGCCCCTAAATCGGACGGCATGTCCGCCGAGATTGTAGGGGACAATGCCATCCTTCCCGGTGAAAGTCTGGACAACTATCTATATGTAAAAAATTTGCAAGAACAAGGATATCAAAAAAGGAAAGACCTCTATGGGAATGGCAAGCAGTGAAGAGAGTAAAGTACCACCGGCTAAGCGGAGAAAACAAAATTCGACCGTGGAAAGGAGATTTGCCAACGCATTATACTGAGACTAAGCTGAGACGGATGAGAAGATGGGCGACAACAAAACACAGTAGCTGCTTGAAAGAGCTTTCGCGTATAACGCAGTAGCAAGTTCCGGCCTGTTCGAGATGAGTGAACGAAGTATTTGTTCGCGATGACAGGAGCAATCGCAAAGTTATAAGAGGCGAGACCGAGGAATGCAACGGCGAGAAATCCTCTACCCCGGTGAAGCAAAGTGACGGCAGCCGCGTCGGACGATGACTTAGGCCAGTGTTGATGAATCGCGCGGGCTGGTAATGCGAGAGGAGGAGGCGTGTGTGCGTGTAATAATTCCGCCTTTGTGATCCGCTGCGGAAGATAGTGCGTGCCCCAAAAAGGGTTAGTGTTTGACGCATGCCCCTGGCACCTGCGCTAGCGCGTGTGACGGTCACCGTTGCCCTCGGCCCAGCCTCTCAACCCAATTAGCGTTTGCTTTTGCGTTAGCCAATCCACTACTTGTGGTGCACATTTCAGTCGAGTCTACTGTCTCCGTCCCGGAAATAATGGCGTTCGATACATGCGCCATTCAACTTCAAATAGTTCTTGGGCGCCGGCCGCCGGCGCTACAAGAACGCTGACTTCTGCTAAAGTAGAATGTGCAATGTGCAAGCTAAACTAGCGCCTTGCCAACTCAATCCGACTATGCCTTGGTCACCAGCAACCAACTGAAACGAACACAAGCTACTCATATTATTATTGTTGAGATGCTCTAAGCGCGTTATATTCCTCCATAGGTCAATTTCTCAATTCTCGTATTTCCCGCATAAACATTTAAATTAAGAAGCATATTCTACAACATGACTTTTATAATACCGTGTCCCATCCGCATCTCTATGCCATCCAATTAATACCGATATAAGACACTCTCATAATTTGACAACTTCGGTGCCCTCAATCTTTCCTCTGACCGCCTGACCGCCTAGCTCCCGCACCGCGACGCTCACCTTCGCGTCGGCCGTGATGTTAATAATGACCTCAATCTTGGCTCCCGCCTTGACGCTCTTCAGCCCAACATCTGCGATTTTGGTTAGAGCTTTGACGACCTTCTCCCTCTCCTCGCCGTCCTCGCCGTCTTCAGACTCGTCGCCATCAAAGTCATCCTCTTCATCATTTCCATGACCATCGCCGTTCTCCATTGGCTTTTCGATCTTTTTGGTGATGATCTCGGACTCGCCTTCCCATATCTCGACTACAACATCGCCGCCTTCCTTTGGCGCCTCGAACATCTTTGATTTCCGGATCGGGACGGCAGTATAGCTCTCCAACATAGTCGCAAACGTACCGTCTCCAAGCACGACACCGATAGGCTTTGTGAGGTGTGGCGCGTTCGTGACAACGGGCTGCGTAGATTCCTCAATGTCGCGCTTCTCAAACTCCTGAACGAGGGATGCCTGCACTGCCGCACCACGCGCCACTAATTCGGCCGGGTTCAACGCCTTGGGGCTAGTAGCTGGCGCCTCGATCTTCGTACTCTCCGGGAACAACGATTCGATCCGCGACGCAATCTTAGGAGTGTGCGAACTTCCACCGACCAAGACGACCTCATCAACGTCCAAAGCATCTAGACCAGCCTTCTTGACAAGCTCCTCCACGAAGGACGCAACATTATCCAGAGCTTTCCGGGCAAGCATCTCGTACCGTAGTCGGTTGATCGTCGAGTGGAAATCTAATCCACCAGCCAAACTCTCAATCGAAATAGTTGCACTGTTGCTCGCACTCAATGTCTTCTTGGTAACCTCGGCCTCCGCGGCCAATTTTGCGAACGACCGCGCAGACTCAGTTCGTGGGTCAATACCATGCTTCTTTTCGAATTCTTTCGCAAAATGGTCGATTAAGGTCTGATCCAGCGCGGTGCCGCCGAGCTCGTAGTTGTGGGCGGTCGCGAGAACAGTGTACATGCCACCCCTGACAGCAATAACCGCACCATCGCTTCGTGTCGCGCCGAAATCCGCAACAAGAACAATTCGATCTTCAGAGAATGCGCCATTGTTGGCGACATCGTATGCTAGGAGAGCCGCTACTGGTTCGTGGATGATCTGAAGAACATTGATACCAGCCGCCTCGGCAATCATCTTGAGCTCTTGGCATTGAGAGCTAGAGAAATCAGTCGGAACAGCAATCACAGCTCCGGTAATGGGCTTTCCCAAGAAATCAGATGCGGATTCTTTCAATCTAGCCAAATGCCGCTTCGCAATTTCCGCCACGGAAATAAATTCCGGCTGCGCATCTTCTCCCGACGAAAGGACAACCTTGTATCCAACCAAACCGTCTTGCTCGACAGGGTGAGCCGACCTATGCGAGTACGTGGGATCGATCTCCGCATACGACTTACCGATAAAGTCGTGGAAATTGGTGACAGTATTCTCCGAGTTTCGGACTAGCTGTGCCTTGGCTTGGAAACCGTGGTATTCGTCTTCACCGACATAAGCCAGGACAGATGGGATGCTTCTGTCACCGTCCTGGTTGGCAATAACTTCGACCTTGCCGTCCTGTTACACCATATCAGTATACCAAATACTCAAAAGTTAAATATGAAACGACGATCAGAGACAAGTTGCGAGCAATGCGCCTTCAATCAAAAATGCCACGTACTTTCGCGGGAAAGGCAATCGAAGAATTGTCATTTCCAAACGAGATACCAATAACAGCATTCGTGGCTTCAACATTATCGACACCGTTCTCGGTATCCATATTTCTTGATTTATGCAACTAGGTTTATCGCTAAAAACCGCGCAACGATTTGGACGTGTATGTCAGTGTATCAGGATTTTCAAAAAAAAAGTTCACAGACCTGTTTGTGATCTGCACTTCCCTCGGTGTGGAAAAATTTGATGCCTAGTCACAAAACGTGTGAGCCAGTCAAGGAATACAGCAACAACTCCTCAGAGCCGCACGCTTGCACCAGTGAAGGCAACCAGATCTTGCCAAACTTTAGATTATACAATTAACTACTCCCATTCACATAATTAACACTCAACGCATGTCAACCACTATGATACAACCCGACATGACAATATTATGTATGTGTACTAATGTAAATACAGTAAGATAGCCAAAATAAATATCAATAATTTTCCGAACGCCAATGTTTAGGTAGATAAATAAAAAATAAATCGGATATGAATCAAGTCACTAATGCTTGAATGGGCACGTCTCAAATCCAGTAGAGACATTCGCCCAATCTATGCCCTCCTCTCTTTACGAAAAATCATGCACTAAATTCGCGGTGCAGTTATAGACGCTGACATGGGCGTCATGTGAATTATTAGCTGCCATCACCATTCTGTGCGGATGGAAACACACTGCGGAGACGTACTGCATCCGGTTCTGAAGCATATATCCGCTATTATTCTTGACTGTCGCAGAATGTTCGCCCGATAGACGCCAGATCTTGACCATCTGCGAACCAGTAGCAAGAATCGGGGCATGTTCGTGAACATATGTAGCTCGCATGCCGCGCTCGTGAGCCTGGAAGCTGAGGACTGGATCATCCATTCGCAAGTCCCATAAATGAACCTTTCCATCAACACTGTTTTCGTTAGTCTCAAATTCTGCCTTATATGTCAGATTCGCAGAAAGCTCAGACACATACCTTCCGCTAGCAAGCTCTCGGGCACCACCGCGTTGCATATGCACATTCAACACCCAGCTCTTATGATATTTCCATACCTTCACCATCGCCTCCCTTGGGTCAATTCTGCGGTCATACACTCTCAAGGCTCCGTCGCCAAATCCAGCAATGAAAATGTGGCCAGCAACTTGGTCAGACGTCAGCGACGTGATAGGACTACCCGATCGGGCCGGAATATCGGCCATGCAAAGTTCTCTTGGGGCGTCCCAAAGTCGGATAACTTTTACATCACCACCAACAAGCATTGTACCACGACCCTGCTGCCAATCCGCAACGAGACCGCTAGACTTGTTTGAAGGTAACATGTCCGTCAGTGCCCGCCACGCGCAAGCGAGCTCAATCCTATCTTCTGACTCGTAGTTTCTGTAGAGTCGGATAACGCCGTCACCGGCTCCGGTCATCAGGAGCGGAACATCATCTTCGTTGATTAGCTTCGCCTCCGTGATTTTCGTTCCAGGTGGATTCGCATTGCAAAACCTGTTCAGCTTCTTATTTTCAGGCCAATGCCACACGCTTAACAATTATTAGCTTTTCTCCATTCCACCAAACACTCTAAACCAACCACGTACGTGACACCATCCCGATCATCCACGGCGATCAAATGCGGTTCAAACTGAGCAAAAACTAGCTTAGTAGGCTGGGTCGCATTGTTCAAAAATCCAATCTGAAAATTCCACGATGAATTCGAGGCCAGTTCCTTCTGTGGCTGTGTATATGCCAGCGTCTTCTCATTTCTTGTCCGGCGCCACAAGCGTTGGTTATAGTCCACGCTGCCCGGCTCATCCATCTCGGCCTGACTCATTTGTGGTTCTTGGAAATACTCGCATGACCACTCAAAAAAGCCGGAGCGAAGAGGCATGGTCAACGACTCATGCGACTTGCGACGTTCGTAGCGGGCCGTGTTGGGATGGATTCCAGTACCATACGGGATCGTCGAGACCGAGACACCGTTCGCGACGGGCGGCTGGTTGATTTCAGGCACCGGCGAGCCTGTATCGCTGTATCCCAAAGCCAGATTGCGCAGTGACGTGGCAATTGAAACGGACCGTCGCAGAGTGAAAGCAAGAACCGACGCTGAACCGTTGCGATGTGGTGATGCTGTTGAAGATTGTGAATTTACCGATGACGTCTCTGCATCTCGAATTGCGCTCACAGCGGGAGTCTGCTTTACCATGGGATACTTTGCAGCGGTCTCCATGAGGTCCTCCGCTACACGAGCCAATGGTGACTGTAGTAGAAGAAGATAAACGTAGCTCACTACATCACACGCCATATCGCCAACCTCCACGAACGGATCTGTAGATAAAACAAGCAGCGCCTTCCAGACTCCCACGAAAATTGTACTATGTGGGAACTCAAGAGCCACCAATGACGGTACATTACTTCCCGTACTATTTCGCTTTGCCTTATCCTGTTCAAGTTGCCGGAAAGCAATTACCATAAACTTCGAAGCGTAGTGCTTCACGAAGCGCGAAAATAGGACAACAATCTCCTTGCGAACCATTCCTGATCCATCGCCAGTCAACTTCAGTGTAGCAAAGGCAATCTGAGCTTCCCGGTTCTCAACCTCCACGTTGAACTCATCCGACGCGATTTCGTTCTCCGACGTCTCTAAAAATGCTGATAAGGCAACCAGGACTGCAGTACGGACTTCAGGAACGGGATCCTCCAACAAGACGGCAAGTTTGGCAGGCGCGTCCTCACGAACACCCATCCACTTGGCTTCCGGATTAGCTTCCCAGAGCTGAGAGATACACAAGCACGCCCATTGGCGGAGGAGGGCGCTATCTGGGTTCTGTATATGTATCAAGCAAGCTGGTAAGACGTCTGGACCCATGCAGGCACGCTGCGCTGCCTTGTTGCCGCAACAGAATAACGCGATAATAAATGCACACATCGCATGGTGCTCTCCGACATTCTCAGCACCTGTTGGGACTCCTTCTTTCGAGGTGAGAATCTGAATAAAGTAGCTGCATCCATTATCCTTCAATAATTCTTGTTGAATATTCTGGTAGTCAACTGACATGATGCGTGCCCAAATAAATACTAATACCGGGCGTAGCTCTTGAGCCGGAGATTGCAGTAACTTCAAGACATAGGGGAAAATGCCGATCGACAATGCAAGATATACAGCCCATGGCCCCAGATCCAAGAACCTACTGAGCAATATTAACGCTCGGAGCCGATGCACTTGTGATAAGAGAACCTGCAAGACAACTGGCAATTGCTCTGGAGGTCTTTTTGTCTTCGACCCGTATTTCAGCCAGATCTCGAATGCAGTGAGTTGCTCCTCGAAAAATGTAGAATGTTTGTATTCATATGGTGGCCCGCCTTCTTCCGCTGCCTCGAGCATAGGTAGCTGTGCTAGACATTGGTCAACTGCTAGATCCCAGGATTCCCACATAGGGTGATTGTGGGTTGACGGAAGCTTTGGCTCCGAGATCGGATGGCAGTTATGAACTCTCAAGATACGCTCCGCAAGCAAGAAATTTCGGAACAACGCCGCAACCATCAAATCTTGCCGGAAAAGTTTCTTAAATAGTGGTGCCTCTAACTGTGACCATGCAATCGTGTCCGTAATCGCTGTGAAAATCCAGTTCAGCTCGCCTAGTGGCGTCCTCCGATCGGCTAACCGACCAGGAATAGTGACGTCTAGGCTCATATTTGCCTTCGGGAGCGGCGATTGTAAAATGAACCAGCGAATTGCTATCTCGATTGGACTTGTAAGGCAGCAGGTGAACAAATCCATTGGCAAGTCGGGATTCATTGGTAGGTACTCGTTGGCTTGGCACGCCGCTAGCTGAATACATTCACGATACTGAACACCTGGAGTTGCTCCTGGAGGAATTCCGTCTTTATTCTTCCTGTCATCTGTTATTCGCTTTTCGACAAATCTATTGAAGTTTGCGACAATGTTTCCTGCTGCATGACAGTCATAGACAAATAGGCATGGCGCGCCTAGCCAGGATTGCAAGTCGTAGATAGAAACTGGAATATACTGAGTGTACCCCTTATTGAATACCCAAATCTCACCAGATGCAGTCGGTTTAGGAACACCATGTCCATTGTAATGAAATAAGATACGCTCGTCCTTAGCGCCACGGCGAAGACTAACACAAAATCGCTTCGCATCTTCAACGTTCGGATCCAAGCTTTGTTTATATCTAGTCCGCATGCTGAGAGTCTCATACTGACTTTGCAAATTTTTTGCAATCAACTCGGTAGCTTTCTTCGAATCCTGATGCTCACTGGGGTCGACCCATGCCTCCAATTTCGCGCATGGTTCTGTCTTGACAACGTCTGGAGGATCGACTCCTAAATTCAGACATAAAACAATTGCAGCCGATACTGTTTTTTGCCGATCTTTCATCCTCCAATCTGGAAGTATCGCGTCTGACTCCACCGATGGTTTCGGATTTCCCGCTGTTTCGTGTCGTTTGTCATCGAAATAGATATAAAAATTCTTCGTGATTTGTCGTTAGCGGAGTGAGGAAATTATTAAGCAATATGACGAGACAAACCTGAGCCAGTAAATTCATGTAGTACTCTGAGTTGTACACATCCTCAAAGCCATGTCTGAGGGCCATGCGTTCATGGTACTTGAATGCCGCATCGTTTGGATCGTCACGTAAGGGATCTTCTATTCCCGACAGGACCATATTTGAGCTCTGGCTTCCTGAGACTCCATTGCTGCTAACTGAGTCCGGATGGTGTCCATTAACTCCCGCCTCGGTTCCATCATTAATGACATAACCATGGGATGTCAGAATACCGTTTATGTGAATCGATGATGTATGCGAAATTGGTAACGGCTCATTCATATCGGGCACTATGTTCTCGATCGAATCGAGTATGCTGTAAGGGCGGGTGTCACTGACCGAACTGTTTGGAACCAGCTCAACAGACAGTCGAATCGACGGCACGTTGCGCTGAGATCAACCTCAAAACAACGCAGCATCCACCAATGCTGGATGAAACAACTAAATATGTGATAGATTCATACAGGTCGATCGTGTCTTATTGAACAAACCCCGTACACGGGTGTGAGTGCAGTAATGCAGTGCAATTTAGCCTGGAGTCTTGGATTTCGTTGAGCGGTAGTTGAAAAATTGTTAGCCAGTGGCTTGTATGCACTCTGCTGGCACCAAGTCTTTGAATTCACTTAGGGTTCGCTGACGGAAATCTGCGCCCCACAAGATCTCACGTCGGGCCCGTTGCGATTATAACCATAATCAACACATTTAGGCTTGCTAGCAAAGTCGAAGTCAACTGCTAGATAAGAGCGTGCTGTCATTTTGTATAGTATGCAAGCTGTTATGGGCTTCATTACGATGGTGGAGAGTTATACCGTGGTTTAAGTCGTCCCTCGCAAGTGATCAGCTCGTTTGCAAACAGCAGTATCGTATATTGGGTAATATGGGAATTCTAATAGCTATACCGAACGAATGTAACATAAAAATAACTCAAACAAATCGAAAAGAAATAAATAAATTTTTAAGGACCGTGCTTAGAAAACCCTTTCGAGTTCCAAGTTCCTCCATAATATATGCTGTAGATACTTTACCTGTCGAATACTCCCAGAATTCTCCCAGTCTCAGAAATCGCGTGCAGAAACCGTGACGACGACATCGCACTCTCGACGATTTAGAATACGAATGACCCTCGATTTCCCGTTGTCGGAGGGACGTATTATTTAATTGCGACTTTATATATCGCTAGACGAATTCAATCAGCTGCTCCAGCACGTAACCATGGTCCAAGAAGGAGAGTTACCCACAATCGCAGTGGAGCATGATCCAGATCAGTTAGATGACCTAACTATTCTGCGATTAACCCAGGAGATTAAAGATGTAGAGGCTTTCAAGGTATGTGAAGTATCGGTAATGATTATTTGATTTTGTACTGTTAATACGTGGCCGGATTAGAATCCACTGGTAGGAGACTTCAAACCTATCAGCGTTCTGCTAGACGAATATAAGGATGCCACTTTTCGGAGTAAGATAAAAGTATGGGTTGATTCATAGATAATACGTGCTACAGATCAATAAACTGACGAATGTCAGGCACTCGGAGGAGGAAATGCTGGATATCGACCGGTTAGAGGAGACGGCAACTGTGCTTGGAGAGGTGAGCATGCGCGGGGATCCGGCATTTGCCGATGCTCGAACTAATAGTTGCGTAGCTTTTGCGTTCAGATATTTTGAGCTACTGTCGAATCTATCGAAAGAAGAAATCGAAGCATCATCAAAGTTTTTACTATCACGAACGGGCATACTCGATGCAGCTGGATACAGCGAGACAGGCTACATAGATTTTGTCGAAGAAACGTCCAATCTTTTCCAGAAACTTCCGGATATGACACCAGAGCAGTTAGTTTCTGAATTCAATAATGCGGAAGTCTCATCAGCAATCATAGTGCATTTTAGATTATTAGCGGCCGCGTATATCAAGACACACGCGGACGACTACCTTCCCTTTATCGACGATGGAGAGGGTGCTGATATCAGCGAGTATTGTAACCGGAACATAGAGGCGTTTTCAGTGGAGGCAGACCATCTGGCGTTGAGTGCACTGGTGAACTCAATGACTACTGTGGACCTAGGAGTGGTGTACATGGACCGTAGCGCAGGTGAAGAAGCCGTTGTTCATAATTTTTTTCCGGCGGAATCAACAGCTGAGGTAGATCCACCTTTACTCAAGATAGATTTATTGTATAGACCGGGGCACTACGATATATTCTACAAATAGTGTAGTTGCGAAAGTTCAATTGCGCTTGTCATGGCCGATTCATCATCGATTTCATTTTTATTCACATCGAGTATCATTTTACTCTCGCTAGATTGCATAGCAAATAGATTGTTTGGCGTGTAAAGTGAATCTTTGATATTCCTGGGTATACAGGCGCAGAAAAATATGCCCCATCCGGACCAGAGCGTGACTCTTCGCCGGGTGCCTGAGCGCTAAAGCGTTGCGAGCTGCAAAAACTTACGCATCATGCCCTGAGCTGAGTTTTTCGGGCTATTGACTAGTCTTGAGATCATTCGTCTGTGCTTGCGTCTGCTGATCTCGCTACCGAGGTGGATGCATTGTATCTTCCATGACGACAGGGGGTAGAGTTTGCCGGAGCCGCAGATAGGTGTCGATCACAGGTTTACTGGTGACGGAAGAATGCAGGCTCCTGAATTAACGAACGCATGAAATATAGGCGATGAAAATTACGTGCTCTTTGATAAAGCTATTACCCTAACCCTAGCGCACATTGAAATGTACTCGGGCGTGATGACATCATCTCGATGCAGCCACCGTAAATGCCCGCACCTCACGCTTGCTCATCGAAGCCGCACGTGATTCCCCGCGGACCACACTGCTTCTCTTGTTCACCATCACCTGAGCTCGAACATATGCCCTCGGACGCAGAGGAGACGATCGAACGCCGCAAAACAGTCTTCAGTCGCGATGCATCGGCTGGGGACTGCGGTACTGGCCATATTTAGTGAGCTGTTTGCATTGCTGCTAGTGTTGATGGGTACGACGCAGTTGTGATAAGTTATACATTTATTTTACACGGGCGCGCTATAGAGTCATAAGTCGCCTAGTCATCGTGCACTTGGTGCTGGTGCCTTGTCGATCTCGATCGTGTGCAAAAGCGCCAAAGCGCCGCTCTCGAACGTTTACGTAGTAGTCCAGAACTTCGACGCCAATCGTTCCCCCCGCAAAAAAATAAGCACCCTAACCATGTTCTATATAACACCGCTGTCCATCACCTCGATTGAGGCCATATTTTTGTTTTCGATCTCTTGCCAGCTCCCCCTACAGTTTGTTGTTATAAAATTATCTGCATCCTACTGGTTTCAATCTCAAACACGATAAGCAATGGCGGCAAGGAATATTTTGGTTGCGTTGCTGCCTTTCATTCTGCTATCTGGGTATGCTTGTTTTGGGCTTCTTCAGCCCTGATGTGATAGTTACTTACAATCGTCCACAGAGCCACTCTGCTTCTGTTATTTATCGTTCTCGGTGGCATCAAAGATTCTAACCCACTGAATCGGATTTTCTACTTTGAGGCCAACACGTCAGGAATCGGAAATGCGCCTCCAATTTCTCGGTGGACGCTCTGGAACGTTTGCAGCGTTAGCAATGGACTCAACTCCGATTGCCGTTCCAACAAGCCTGCCTATGCGTTCCAGCCAGATGTTAACTTCGGATCGACTTCTGGAGTTCCTTCGGCCATCCTCAACAGTCACAGAACGTACTACTATCTCTCGCGGTTCTCATTTGCGTTCTTTTTAATCGCCACAATTTTCTCCGGCTTTGCTTTCTTGAGCGGATTGGTATGAACTACGGTTCGCTGGTCAGAGATAAATCAACTAACATAACTGAATATAGTTTGCTCTATGCTCCCTATTGGCGTCGTCCGTCACGGCGGGGTTGGCTCTTGTGGCCCTCATCACCGATATCATCGCTTCCTCGCTGGCTACTGCCTTATACGTTAAGGCTCGCAATGCGTTTCGCGCGGATGGTCGTAGTGCTCATCTCGGCGTTAAGCTCTTCGCTTTTGCTTGGACTTCCGTGGCGTGCCTCATCCTCTGTTCGGTTGGATACCTACTTATTTTCCGCGCTGGTCGGGCCAGAACCCGTGGTGCCGTTCCATTAGAAAATGAGAAGCGAAGAGGCCGCTTCTTCCGACGACGCCGTGAGTATCCTGCCGACGGTGAGAGTGGGACTCATGTGATGGAGCCACAGACCACACACGAGCAGTCTAGCTTCTAAGTTGCCAACGCTAGCGTTTGCAAGAAATAACGGCGAAGACCGTGCAAATTATCGAACAGTGGAAGTCAGCGAATTATTGATATGGGTGTGTATTGGAAAGGATCTTGACTGGTTATTTGGAGCAGTCAACGTCCTAATATCTGTTGCTCCTCCTTCTTGAAATTTAATGTAGTATTTTAATATTTATTTATTTTGATCCGCATTTTGTGAGTTTTAGTAAGAATGTACTTTGGGTTCTCGTGTTACAGATAAGTACCTTTGGTGTACTTTAGCTGGCAGTCATGTTTGTGAATCTATTGAGAATAAATGACCTGTCCAAGATTTAAGAAATTGGCAGATTGCTGCCCAGCTCGACTCGGTGACGATGTGGCCATCAAAAGATTTTGCCTCCCACCGGCGCTCGCAAGAAGTAGAAAGCAGGGTCCATGTAGATAGCAATTCGTAAACAAGTCGCGACAGCCCATCCATCGCACTCATGCAACTCCGCCGATGGCAAGTTATAGGTTCTAAGCGCTGACATAAGGTAGCTGTATCCGGCCAACACTCTGGGGTAGCGGAGTCCCAAATACAGCTGACAGTAAACATTAGTACCACACGGTAGGTGTCACTATCACAAAACTAAGAAGGCTAAGAGTGGGTTGTTAGGGAGCTTAGCAGTACGTCATTGATGCTGACCATTCTGGAACTCGCAGGGCCATGTGGTCTCTCTATGCTTTTTTGGGGGCGAACTAACAGGTGAGCCATCCGTGCCCCGAGAACCAATTCCCATTAGTCGTCGGATAGCTGTACTTAGGGTTAGGCTGCATGAATTTACAAGGCTTATGGATATAGGGCTTAAGGCCGCGAACGCTCTTACGCGGCTGGCCCCGGCCTTACACATGCAGAGCCAGAAAGACTTTCTCAGGGTCCAGGGTTTCGGAACATTCTATAAACGACTGCAAACCTGTGTACGTGTAGAAGAACAGCGATCGAATTCGCAACCCTCAAGTTTAAAAAGCACGACCTCTGAAGCAATCACCCGAGGAGTTTTTCATTCATCGCAACTACTTACTCACGCATCAATCATCCAAGAGCAACAGATATATTATAGAAATGCCTCGATCATCTTCACGTCGTTCTGCTCCCGCACCGGCCGCTAGACGGCCAATGTCCACTGCGGCTGCTCCTCCCGCCCATCGCCAACCGCATCCCCCACCTGTACCTGCTCAGCAGCAGCCCGTGATCAGTCAGGGTCAGCAGCCCTCGCTTTTCGGACAGGTAAGACTCTTGTCCTTTATATTAGTATGCCATAATCCAAAAACTAACTAATCACTATAGATGGCTTCTACTGCTGCCGGTGTCGCCGTTGGATCCACAGTCGGTCATGTTCTCGGTGGCGCTCTTGGAGGCATCTTCGGCGGCGGCTCCTCTGCTCCTCCCTCCGAGCAACCGCAGGCCGCTGCTCCTCTTGCCCCTCAGCCGTCTTCGTATGCGTACAGCAACAACCAGCAAGGCGCTGTTTGCGACGTCGACGCCCGGAATTTTACCAAATGTCTCGATGACAATAGCGGAAACATGCAGATTTGTGACTGGTATCTGCAACAGCTTAAGGCATGCCAGGAGATGAGCAGAAACTACTAGATTTTGTAAATTTTGGACCTTGCGGGTGTTCTTTGCATGAATCGAAATCTTTCTATTAGATTCAGTTTTCGGAGGGTTTAGCAATCGGAATTATAGTGGAAAATTCATGGTAGAGAAGACGACGGCAAAAACGAACGGTGGCTCTAAATTAAGTCAATCTGATTGAAATTTTGATATAGAGCCAAACGGCCGAGTATGGGATTAGATGTAATGTCAGTGTTACAAGATGAGTTGTTCTTGGAGATCTTAATATATGCCCTATTCATTTTTTCCGCTGGCCCCGCACTTTACTTGGGCTTTGCTCTTATGTTTCGGGAAGGGTACTGTACTCTATATACGTTTACTTTCTGACTGATCGTCCCTAACGTTACATCATTATCGAGAAACAACACTATTGCATGGAATCTAGTGAGAACAAAATAATCATTTAAAACAATCAACCGTCCAGTAACACCTCATACCTCCCTTTAATTCAAAGTGAACCTGAATTCAAAGCATTGAAACGCTATCTCGAGACTAAAAACGTCAAAACCACATATTCCAAAAACATGGACGAAACTCAGCGGCAACTAAGTCTTAGATTATTGTTACATGACACTGGACAACCCAAGCGCCTATATGCCGAAATACATCTATCATATGGCCGTTTTACCTTCACATTATTTTACAGCCGCTGTCAGGCGGATCATCCTTGGCTCCTGTATCTCGATTAGCTTCATACAATACACTAATCTCTCGCGGTGTAGCATTACCCTTAGGCTTAGCACTCAATGCGCATCGAGCCGCCTCGGTGAAGCACTCATTAACTCCTCTATTCTTCTTCGCTGAACATTCCAAATATCGTAGAGCACCGATCTTCTGTGCAACTTGCAGACCCTCATCATAGCTGATATACGACCGTCGCCCATCCCCGAACCCATTGCCATTTGCATCGTCGCTGACCGTACTTCGTAGATCGCATTTCAAAGCCACCAAGACTAACTTAACTCCTTCGCAATGGTCGGCAATTTCTCCAACCCATCTGCTCTGTACATTTTCTAATGAGTCTCGGGAGTCGATCTAGAACACATTAGTGTATGTGGTAAAAAATCTAAGGCATGTTTTCCAAACGCAACAGGGACATACACTAAAGCATAGCATGATTGTATGAGTGTCGTTATATGATAGGGATCGCAACCGGTCAAATTCCTCCTGACCTATATATGGACACAATTTGCGTTAGCAGTCGGTAGTCTAAATATGCAGCAAGCCACATACCAGCTGTATCCCATAGCGACAATTGGACCGCCGTACCGTCAACGAAAATGTCATGAACATAATTTTCAAAGACGGTGGGCTCGTAGACTTGTGGGAAATATCCTCGAGTGAAGACGTTCAATAATGAAGTCTTGCCACAGGCACCGTCGCCTAGAATGACAATCTTACGTGATACTATACGCACCGTTAGCAACACAACTCAATTCACTTATATATGTATACCCTTAGATCCAGTGTTCTAAGGACAAAGTGCATATATTGTCGTTGGGCAATAGGCAAGCACTTACTTGGCCTTTTGGCACTTCCGCAGAGAGGCATGGTGCAGTAACTACCACTAACAGGTCTTTTGAAAAATGAAATATAAATATTAAACCGCTGCCGGACCCAAACTGAGATTTCTTCGTACAACTAATTGATTGTATCTCTAGCGCAAAGGTTGCCGCGGACAAATATTGGTTAATGAACGCCGAAACACACGGCGCAAACACAATCAAGACTAGCCCGGGGTGGTATTATCATTGTTAGTTGCCTCCTCCTCGTTGTGGCAACGCAGTCCGGGGGATGAATATGAACTTTGCCTCGCGCTGTCTGTGGCTTGATCCACATAACTGTCCTAACCTGCCATAGTGCACAAGCCACATATTCAACACCAACCCGCGCCATTGTTGCCAGGCCAGCAAAATACAGAAACTAAATTTTTCATAGATCTCAGCTGCGCATCCCAATATTTACCTACTGGCTGTTAAAATACTAGAAACGCCTATGTTACCCTGAATCGCCCGAACGACTGAGCGGACCAAATTTCTTGCAGAGAATAGGAAAGTAACACGTGGGGCCATGATCCCATAGGCAATGTGAGCAACTTGTGACTTACACACTGCTGAATCACATTTCATGACTTTTAAAATACGGGTAACCTTTCGATCCCAAAAATTTACGTCGAACACCTTATTCACTTTTGGTTGTGTACATTGATTGTATCATTCAATCGATTCACTACGGAGTGATTAATATCTGAATATTAGAACAATGCCGGAAGAAACCAAGCCTGAAGAACCACCGCTTGCTACTCCGCCTGCCACTCCTGCGCCAACTCCGGCTGAAGAAGTCATTTTGGGGTAAGTACAGCTTTCGATCCTAGAATGCGCTGGGACTTGGGCTGATTTGTTCGCTTTAAGTGAGGATGGCCAGCCACTGTCCAAAAAGGCCTTGAAGAAGCTTGAGGCTCAGCGTGAGAAGGACCGCAAAAAGGCTGAGAAGGCTGCCAAACTTGCTGCGGAGCAAGCTGCTAAGGAAGCTAATGAGGTTGTAAGTACGATTTGTGTGTCGTTTTCGTGTGATCCACGATATTCTGTAGTAACCAATGACATTTTAACGTGAATCATTCTGCAGGACTACTCAGTTGGCAAATACGGAAAGTTGCCGTTAATCCAGAGCTCTTCGAAGAGCGGAGTTAAGAGAATTCAGATCCAGGATGTTGACAAAACATGGGAAGGAAAGGAAGTTGTCTTCCGTGCCAGAATTCACACCTCAAGATTACAGGGTAAGCACATTGTTGGAAATTTTGAAACAGGCTCTCATATCTATAGGGAACAAGATGTGCTTCTTTGCCTTTCGCCAGCAGAATGCTGTTATCCAAGGTATTCTCGTCGCCAACAAGGATACCGTCTCCAAGCAGTTCATTAAATGGGCCGGATCTATTTCGCTTGAAAGCATTGTTTTAGTCCACGGAAAGGTTGCTGCTGCTCCTGATTTGATTCGATCTGCGACTGTTCAGGATGCCGAAATCCAGGTCACTCAGCTCTTTACTATTGCCGAGACCCCTAACCAACTTCCCATTCTCATTGAGGATGCTTCCCGGAGTGAGGCTGAGGCTGAAGCTGCCGGTCTACCGGTTGTCAATCTTGACACTCGATTGAACTCTCGAGTCATTGATTTGCGGACCGTGACCAACCAGGCTATTTTCAAAATCTCGTCTGGTGTTTGCACTCTGTTCCGAGAGTACTTGCTGAACCAGAATTTCATTGAGGTTCACTCGCCTAAGATTATGGCCGCCGCGTCTGAGGGAGGCGCAAACGTTTTCAAAATTAAGTACTTCAATGGCGATGCCTATTTGGCTCAGTCCCCGCAATTTCACAAACAGATGCTTATCGCTAGCGACTTCGAACGTGTCTTCGAAATTGCTCCCGTGTTCCGTGCTGAAGATAGTAACACTCACAGACACATGACTGAATTTATTGGCCTTGATTTGGAGATGGCGTTCGAGGAGCACTATGACGAGGTGATTGATACCCTTGTCAGCCTTTTTCATTACATTTTCACAGGCTTGCGAGAGCGGTATGCTCGTGAGATTGACTTGGTCCGACGACAGTATCCTGTCGAGGAATTTAAGTTCCCCAAGGATGGAAAAATGGTGCGGATTCCATTCAAAGAAGGTATTGCCATGCTGAGAGCGGCTGGTCGCGACTTGCCTGAGCTCGAGGATTTAAAGTAAGTAGCTTACGATGTTGTAGGTTGCGTATGGTGATCATTCGCTAACACTTTAATAGTACCGAGAATGAGCGCTTCTTGGGTCAGCTTGTCCGTGACAAGTACGAAACTGATTTCTACATTCTTGACAAGTTCCCTCTCGCTGTCAGACCGTTTTATACTATGCCTGACCCAGAGGATCCCAAATACTCCAACTCATATGGTATGTTTGAAACTAAGCCTCCTGTAAATTGAAGCGATATTAATAAACTTTTAGATTTCTTCATGAGAGGTGAGGAGATACTCTCTGGTGCTCAGCGAGTCCATGATGCAGAGCTACTGAAGACGAGAATGAAGGAGTGCGGAGTCGATCCCGACGGCCCTGGCTTGAAGGACTACATTGACGGGTTCTCGTACGGTGCTCCTCCGCACGCTGGTGGGGGAATCGGCTTAGAGCGTGTCGTCATGTTTTTCTTAGACTTAAAAAACATTAGACGTGCGAGTTTGTTCCCACGCGACCCCAGAAGATTGCGGCCATAGACGGATAAGGCTCGCTACGGTTGACCAGCGAGTGTATGCTATGCATGTATTTGAATGGAAAGTTAACGATTATTTTAACATCGTGATAATGAATATTGCTTGACGCAAGTAGAAGACTGACGCGTTGGCTAACGCGGCTCTCCCCGCACCCAGTAGGACAAGGGTGGGTGATTATTAGGGACAAGGAGCAGCTAGCTACTCTAGGGTTTTCGCGGCGCAACAGCACGAGACTCATTTTAATGCCCCTAAAGGGGACTAGTTCTCATTATGAGCAGAGCTTATGCGTAGTTGTAAAACCTTAATTCGCTTGTTGCTGGGTACTGAACTTATCCACGGCCCCTGTTCTGGAAATTGTAAACTCTATTTCATATTAGCGTGCGTTCCTCATGCATGTCTGCCTTGTGTACGTTCCTGGCTTCAGGCACTGGGGCTGTTTGTGCTCGTGAACGTTTCGTGTAGACTCCCCTACCAATTTTCCGAAGCCCCAACTTCCTCTCAGTCTTGCTGCAGGCTTTTCTTATAACAGTTCTCGTGAATTTGGGCACCTTTCAATTCGACATTGTGTTCAGATTTTTTGTGTGCGTCATACTCGCATCGGTGCAGCTTTGTATCCAAGAATCGGGTGTTGTCATTTCGTCGCGTCTGGAACGCGTCGCAAGAGCTTACTGACTAGAATTTTTTCAACGCGTTAATGGCTTTCCTACACCTTCGGAAGCGCGGCAATAATGGACGAAACAGGACAGATTTGTCTCCGACGAATTCGTCTGGAACGAACTTGTCATTGACGGGAAGCAATGGTGACAGAAAAGACGTGGGCAATTTGACGCCCAAGTTATCGCAAGAGGCCCGTGGGTTTTCGCACCATGACCAGTCGAACAGCGCCAGCAATAGTGGAAGCACTACGCCCCCGAGTAACTTTGGCAAGCACAGACTTCAACAGGGACAGCAAGTAGGTCAGCAAGGTCGTTCTGCGCAAACTAAGTCGCAACAATATCCTTGGTCACAGCGGCCACTAATAGGGCCATCATATCCGTTTCCAAGATATGGCCATTCCAGCAGTAACGCGGCTTCAAAAACAGGAGATATATATGTGTTTGGTGGACTGAAGGGATCGACGCCACAGAATGATATGTGGGTTATTGAAGTTGGTAAGTGACGCATTTACAATTTGGTCTTTTTGTAAAGCTAGAACTGGCATAATAACGGCTTAGATACATACACCGTCCGTGAATTACAAGTCGCGGATCTCGTCAGTGCAAGATACGGTCATGCATCGGAGCTTGTTGGAAATGCATTTATTGTGTTCGGAGGCGACACGCGGTACCCCGGCACCAAGGAAAAAATCGATGATAATCTATACTTCTTAAATACTTGTATGTCTGTCCAGCTAGAGATCTACTCTTGTGAAATTTTGATTAACTTATTTAAGCTACGCATCAATGGTCAAAACCTATCGTTACTGGGCCACGGCCTCCTGCTCGGTACGGACACACCATGAATATTATTGGATCAAAACTTTACGTGTTTGGTGGCCGATTCGACGATAATTTCTTCAATGATCTTTACTCTTTCGACTTAAATACAGGTGGGGCATGGTCATTTCCAGTGGGGGGGGGTGCAATGAACTAACTGGTAGTAGTTCAAGGGGCCGCTACAGAATCGAGATGGGAACTCATCAAGCCAGCCTCCGACGTTGTTCCTCCTACACGAACTAATCATTCTGCCGTAATTTTTAATGGCAAGCTGTATATGTAAGTGTCAGTGGCTGAAGTTTGGAATGTGCATTCTGATCTTGTAATAGCTTCGGTGGCACGAATTCTTCAGAATTGTATAACGACACATGGTGTTTTGACCCAATTGCAGTTACGTGGAAGCAACTTAGTTGTGTGGGCTACTTTCCGAAGCCTTGTGAAGGTCACAAAGCTGCTATTGTTGGTAATATTATGTACATCTTCGGTGGCAGATCGGCGGACGGTACCAATTTGCGCAACTTAGCATCTCTCAAACTTGCGACCAATCGCTGGTATACATTTCAAAATATGGGGCCTGCGCCTTCCGCGAGGTCTGGCCATACTATGTCAGCGTTTGGGTCGAAAATCTTTACTTTAGGGGGCCAACCCGCACCTGGTAGCCCCGATGATCACTCAATGGCTTTTGTTCTCGACACTGCGAGAATACGATATCCAGCAGAAGAGACGGTCGAAAAAGAGGCAACGGAAATTGATAGGCCAAATGCGAAGCCTGGTACTATGCCTCGCGAGAATGGCAAACGGACACCCAATGCTCCTCATCATGAGAAAATGGGCACGAATGGTGGCCCACGAAAAGTATTGTCGCGAGAAGTTGAGGGTCCACATGGCCAATCTCACCGTGGCTCACCGCAACAGAAACTGAGTGCAAACTCACTTCAATTTCCTCACCCACCGATGAGATCTCCTTATGGCACTGATTATGGGCGGCACCAGGACCATTATGATCGCATGCGTATAGCACACGATGATTACGACCTGCATATGCGCGGACGTATGAATCCGCCAGTTCACGCCGCTAGACCGCAGCAATCGTTACCTGATCTTCGGTACTCCAGGCAGCCGCCAGCTGCAGCACAGCGGCGCCCACTTTCGCCTCTTCGTGATATTGATGGAAATGAGATTCCTACAAGAAGCCCACAGCCGACCTCTCTCTCATCGACGCCTAATCCAGCATCGCCTAAGGAAACTTTTGCTTACTTCCCTGCCCAGAATAACGCTGAGTCAAAATCTATGACCCCACCGCTAGTGCAACGACAGAAAGAAGTAGTAGTTAGCCCGAAGGAGACCGAATCAGCAATCCACAAGTCAGGGCTATCAGAACCTCCAAATCTAGATAATGGGATCCCAGAAATGGAAAGACTGCGTCGTGCGAACAAGTGGTTCGAGACTGAATTGCTCCTGGCTCGTCAAGCGGGGTACAAACTTTCTTCACCATCTCAATTCGCTCACTTTGAACTCGAGCAGGCGACGCTGTCGAGAAATGATTCGCGGGATATGATATTTATTCAAGCGATGCTGTCGATGAAGGCAGAGATTGAGCAGGTTCGGAAGAACGTATATATTCAGACGTCTGAGGCGTCGTTGAAGATTGCGGAGGTTGAGAAAGAGAGAGATAATATGTTGAAAGACCTAGGTGATTTGAAGGAAGGTCATCTGGAGCCATGGCAATTGCACGAGCCAAGTTTGACTGATGCAACGGATTTGCAAAACGCCAAGCAGGTCGATAGTGAACTTGTAGATGCCTTGCAGGCGCAGCTGACGAACGCTCAGTCTGAGATCGAAGCAATGAAGAAAGAGACATTACAATTGAAAGAAGAGGTTGCGGAGGGAGAGGCTGATAAAGCTCACTTGGTGGCTGCGCGCTTGGAGTTGCAGTCTACCCAGTCTGACCTAAAGTCTCTACGTGCAGAACTTGACGATGTGCACCAGAAATTGGGGATTCTTGAATCATCAAATGCTGAAACTGATACGCTAAGAGTGCAGCTAACCGCTGAGAAGGAAGCAGCCGAGCTTGTCCTCGGCCAGATGGCACAACTTCAAACGCAGCTTGACGAAGTGCATAACCAGAATGCCGAATTGACGGTTAGTTTAGGAGCAGCAGATGCGGAGATCATTGGCCTCCGTCAACAATTAGAAGATTATGAAAATCATCACGAAATATACGCGGAAGTCGAGGAGGTCAAGTTAGCAATCGCAGAGAGTGCTCGACGAGTGGAGTCTTTGGAGAAACAGGCTGACATTGCTCGCGCTGGAAAAGCATCTGCGGAACGGAAGCTCAAGGAGGCTAAGACGACGCTCGCAGACTTACGGATCAAATTGGAATCGGCGGAGTTGCAAATCGAAGAGCTCACTACTCAGAATGAGGAATTAGGCAAGGAGGTTGCAGCGTCCCAAAGTGCGGTCATGGCACGTTTTGATAAGTTTTTGGGTAAGCCTTCATTGAAAAACAAAATAGGAGAAAGCGATACAGAAGGTACGATAGCTTAACGAGAATAGTAATGCCAGCATTAATCTTTTGCCGGAATTGTGTTTGGGAGTGTCGTGGTATGCTTTTGTTTATGTTCTGATAGCGAATTGGTCGTGCCTTGGTCTTGGTCGAATTTATTGTTTATTAGTATGTAAGTTTAGATATATTTTACGCAACATTCTATATTCTATGTAATATCTAAACTTCCAAGGCATTATATATACAATTCTACAAGGTCATGAACTCTATATATCCCCGCCGCCTATGTCATCGCTTTCCCATCCGTCCTCATCACCTGTAGTTGCTTTTGCGTCGCTAGCTTTCATCGTAGTCAATATCCATCCCGTAACCGTATTCAACGAGTTCTTTGAACTAGGAACAAAGTGGCCCCCTGGATGAGTATATACGACGCGCATGTCCTTCTCACATGCATCTATCAACGTCTTACTTCGTTGCTCAGATACCACCGTATCAAGGGATCCCAATATGTGCAATGTCGGCGTAGAAATCAGCGGATGTTGAGGCAACTGGGACCCGAACCCGGAATACAGAACAGCAAACTTGAAAGGCGGATGGTCAGGCGCGATCTTCGTGATCTGTGAACACAACATGCCAGCCAGTGCCGCGCCCTGAGAAAACCCAACCGTCCCATCAAAAGGTCCCTACACCAATTAGCGCCAACGCGGCAAACTGGCATTCAAGAACCATTACCTCTTCCTCGATATACTCTGCCAAATACGCCCACGTCTTATCTAGTCCGACATACTCTTCCTCCTTCTCCTCATCCAAAACCCACCACCCAAAGCTTTCATCATCTATACTCTTGCCTTCTAGTTGCGCGCGTTCCTCTAGATCAGCGCTATCAGGAAGTGCAAGCTTTATAGGAGCAGTAGGATAACTAGCTGTATACCCAAGTTTCTGCAATGCTTTTCTCAACGCGGCTGACTTCTTAGAAAACAAACTACCGGACTGTATCGTGACAAGAGTTTGTGGTCAGCCAGTCGGACTGCTGTCAATATGCCAATTATAAAATGTCGTACCTGTGTGTATCCGTGCAAGAATAGTATTTTGCCCATTTCTGAAGAAGTAGTATATGTCATCTATAGTACTGTGAGCTACGATTTGCCACGCCGCCCTGATAGTAATCTATTAGTTCGACTTGTCGCGGCGTGAACCCCCTGGCCTCCCAACAAAATAAAAATTTCAACCCAGCAGGGGCTCGAAGATTATTAAATCGCATCTTTCATCTTTACCAGCACAAAACGTCCAAACTCTATATGTCTGTCTTGTATATAACAGTAGGTATTACGGCTGGAAACAAAATGGTTAGCGTAACCAGAGTACGAAAGTTACATTTCAGTCATACAAGCTTTTATGTATATCGTGCTTCTCACAACTGCGCTACGCACATCGCTAGCAATTGCGATGGCTGCTTCGAAGAAGGGAAGGTACAGGAATCAAATTCTAGCTCTAAGAAAAACCGACATTTGATCGGCAAAACACCGACGTGGTTGACAGCCAAGGACAGTTTTCAGCACATCCTGATATTGAAAGTCAGCCTTCTTTTACTGGGGTATAGGAAGGTTGAGAAATTTAAATATTCTTTATTCTGATTCTAGAACAGAAGAGAACATGAAAGCAGAAGCACAGCTCAGAACAAATCGGACACCACGCGAACAATTCGACTCATTCCTATTAAATAAAAGCATGCAAATGCAACACGATAAACTGTAAATAGTAATTATAACTACGTCCACCATGATAGGTATTGTTTTAATTAAGGCTTGTGTAGTGTCATATCGCTGACTGACAACGTAGAGACTTAAACCTTCTATGGATGGACCAAGTAAACGTGTACGATTCAATAGATTCCTAACGATTGTTATATCGGTAGCGTCAGGCATCTCTGATTGGACACTCTCTCTTTGTCAAAACCTACATCGTTGTATCTAAATAATAACAAAAGTATTCTATGCATATATCTCTCAGTCGCAACACGAAACATCGGGATCCGATCCCATCCAAAATACATCCACAATTTACAGGGGAAGTTCAAAAGAAACATTGACGTCGATCTCTCGAGCGAGGGAGACGACCTTGGATAGCTGGCACACCTTCTGGGCGGCCTCGCCGAGGTCAGTGAAGGAGAAGATCTTCAAGCCGGAGTTGTTGATAAGACGCTGAGCTTCCTCAACATTTGTACCCTGGAGACGAGCGACGATTGGCACGGTGATGTTCATTTCCTGGGTTGTGGCGATCAAACCTTTGGCAATGTTGTCGCAGCGCACGATACCACCGAAAATGTTGACGAAAATAGCGGTAACCTTCGGCTCACGCAACAAGATACCGAACGCCTGGCGGATAGCCTCCGCCGTGGCACCGCCACCACAGTCAAGGAAATTGGCTGGTTCACCGCCATACAGCTTGATGATGTCCATAGTGGCCATTGCGAGACCGGCGCCGTTCACTAGACATCCAATGTTACCATCGAGCTTAATAAAATTGAGACCGTACTTGGCAGCCTCAATCTCATCAGCATCCTCCTGGGTGGTATCTCTCCAGCTCCAGACGTCTGGCTGTCTGAACGAGGCGTTGTCGTCAAATCCAAGCTTAGCATCCATAGCGAGAACACGGCGGTCAACAGTCTCGGAGAGAGGGTTAATCTCAACCTGGGTGGCATCCTTCTCCTGGAATACCTTGTAGAGCTTCTTAACGGTGTCGGCTGCCTCCTGAGTGGCAGCGTTAGAGAAGCCGAGTGCCTGAGCAACCTTCAAGGCAATCTCGTCAGTGACGCCAGTGTGGATGTCCACAGGAGTCGAGAAGATGGCATCCGGCGTCTCCTTCGCGACAGTCTCAATATCCATACCACCCTGACTGGAAGCGACAATGACAGGACCACGAGTGGTACGGTCGAGGAGGATAGCAAGATACGCCTCCCGACGAACAAATTCGCGCTCGACGACGTAGACGGCCGTACAGAGCTTACCAGCAGCACCGGTCTGCTTGGTGATGAGTTTGTGGCCGAGCATCTGCTCAGCATAGATCTTAGCCTCGACTGGTGATGTAATCAATTTAACACCGCCCTTGAGACCGTTGTCGAAAGTGCCCTTGCCACGGCCACCAGCGAGAACTTGTGCCTTGATAACCATGTCGTCCTTTCCTACAAAATTGTAAATATAAATTTTTGGCGAAAAATTGAGTATTTTGAGATGTATTAACATACCAAGCTTCTGGGCAACCTTCTCGGCTTCCTCGGGAGTGGTAGCAGCATCGCCATCAGGGATTGGAACGCCATACTAAATTCATTGCGTCAATAACACATCCCTTCAAATACAACGAAATTCGATTTCTAACATACTTCTTTGAGAATGGCGGCAGACCGGTACTCGTGCAGAGACAGGAATCGTTTTTGCTAACACAGTTAGACTCACTCTCTTAACATCATGTATTCTGTCGGCCCGGCAACAACATAGAACGCAACATCGATAATTGTATAACTAATCATCAATATAACCATCCATTGTGTCATTCACATGATCTTTATGGGACGGGTAGTTATGGCGATATGGTAGTATACGTGCACCCGACGATACTTCCGACACTCATCCGACGATACCAACACAACCACCAGTTGGGCACCACAAGCCGATCATTCACTTTCCATAAAATTGACATCCAGTGTATCAGTACCGTTCTTATGAACGACTTGGAAAATATGGAATCAAGGTAGGAAAGCGATTGTTACGCAATTGCCGACACAAATTCTCATGAAGCGGCAAGAAGAATTTTACACACCTGTCTAAGCGCGCCAGCGCGCGAGACCGTCCGGGACGCAGTTGCGAAGTTTCCGGCAAGCGAAACAGCACCTTTGAGAAGCATTGATTAGGACTAAATAGATGAAGATGGTTGGTGGGGGGGGGAAGGAGAGATGAGAAGAGTGGAGAGAGTTGACGAGCCGAGCGATTTCGAGTTTCCCGACGGTTAGGTTTTTAGGCGCAGCGGAATGGTAACTTCGGCGGCGTGAGTATGTGACGACCAACACCTTGGACTGGCCGTCCAGAAAGCTCATCGCACTTTTGATATAGACCGAACCCTGAGCGGGTCACTATCCTCCTCATCCTACTGCGCACTGCCGTCTGACCAGTCCAGCCAACACAAGTTCACTACGAGTTTTCAACCAATTGGATCATTGCATGGCCTCTGAGACCGCGCTACTCGCCTCCCGATTTGCCGTCTCTATAGCTCAGGCCCGCGCTCTCGTCGCTTCCTGGCTCGGATCCGACCAACCCGACATAGAACATTCGAAAGACCATGGTCCTCTCACTGCTGCTGGCTCCGATCGGGGTCTTCACGGTTGCGCGTATCAAGCAGACACACGACAGGAGCAAGGGAGTAAACGAGAAAATTCAAGAGAAATCAGACAGGAGAAGGCGAAACAAAACGGTGAACAGGCGGACGTACCACGAAATGACGATGTAGGATTGTCCAGTGAAAATGAAAGTTCAGCCAATGATGAGGACGAGGAATTTTCAAAGAAATATACTATTATCGTTGGAAGGTTAGTGCTTTCGTCTCTGCTTCGATTAATGAATCGGTTTTGCTGACTTAATGTAGAGGTGGAATAGGGATGCCAAGCCCCACTGACACTACAGAATCATCCATGGGAACATCTCTGAGCGCATTCAGACAGCGAAAGACAATTGAATTTATGCAAAAGCAGATCCATAAGCGACGAGCGGAAGATGCACGTGCACAAGTCAATTCCCAATCCCCAAATTCAGAAGACGTAGACGATGGTGACGATCAGGAAAGCAGAACCACGGCCGTATACGTCCCTGCAACTAAGCATGGCTCTAAACCACCAGTGCGTAATGAACCTGCGCCATCGCGGACACATTCTGCTGCGGAAGGCGGCAATGACACCTCGATACTCCCATCCGGTCTTGCAAAAAAACGAAAAACGCTTTCAGTTCTAGATGATTTGATTCAGAGTAAACAAGAGCAGCAACAAAAGAAAAAGAAGAAAAAGAAGAAAAAGAAATCCGGTAAAGCAGACGCAGGAGTTTAGTTTTCTTGGGCCGATATTGATGGTTTTATATATCTGTATATTATTGTACTCATACGATTTGTAACAAGACTTGGCATACAATGGAGTCAGGATAATTATATATGATTGTCTGTATCTTGGTCTCTAGAACTACTAAAGGTAACAATGATATATCACACTGTTAATTTGGATATAGTCTCCCTTATAAGTTGAGAGGTCCGGGTAAACGCAACTACCCCTGGTTCACAATTGTAGGCAAATTGTGAGTTGTGACCTTTAAATTTTTTTTCGCTAACTATTCCAACGAAGTATCACTCATCGAGCATAACTGGGAATACATTATACATTAGGACAGTCCCAGAGTATTCAAATTCTGAGGCGATTTTAAGAGAGACAATACATAAACATGCCAAAGCCGTCTGTTAAGTCAGCCACGAAAGCGACACAAGCTCGCCACGACCCGTTACAGGTCGATTACGAAAATGCGGCTCTAGGAGATGGCAAGTTGAGGAGTCCTTCTCGCGGCAAACGGAGGCGAGAGGATGGCGACGATCTCGAGGACGATGAGGACGAGAAATTCGTTGATGCGGCGTTGTCGCGGAAGATTTTGCAGATTGCCAGGGATCAGCAGCAGGAAATTAATGATGAGAGTAGCCCTGAGATGACGGACAAGCCGCGCCATGACGAGGAGAATAACGAGGAGAATGACGAGGATGATGGATTTGAAGACTACGAGGATGTCGACGATGAGGAAGAATATGCGGAATTCGAAGAATTTCAGAGAGAGGAAATACGCGGCCTTGAGCTGGAAGACGAAGATAGTGCTTTGTTTGAGAAGTTTTTACCAACCGTTGTTGGTCGTCCAGGGAACGGCAAACAGCTTACTCTGGCAGACAAGATTATGGAGCGACTAGAACAGCACGAGATGGACATGAAGCGACAGGGCAATGGAAAGCCAGAAGAATCGGAGTTTCCACCAAAAGTGGTTGAAGTTTACGGCAAGTGAGTTCAGACGAATTGTGAAAGAAATTTACATGGTACTGATACATAGTACAGAGTGGGTTTGCTTCTTTCACGGTATCGATCAGGAAAACTACCCAAGGCTTTCAAAATTATTCCGGCTCTGAAGAACTGGGAAGATGTTCTTTTCTTGACTCAGCCTGATTCGTGGTCGCCAAATGCATGCTACGAAGCAACCAAATTATTTGTCAGTAGCTTGAGGTCAAAGCAGTCGCAGAGGTATGTGATGCTTAAGTGGAATATCCGCCAAATGCTAAGGCCCCCTTAGATTTTTGTCAGATATATTGTTGGATCGGGTACGCGACGATATTCGTGAGAACAAGACGCTCAACTATCACTTATACCGATCTCTAAAGAAGTCACTTTACAAGCCCGCAGCCTTCTTCAAAGGATTTTTGTTTCCACTCTGTGAGGTAGGTTATATTGGATTCAGTGTGAGGCGCTAGCATGACTGATATGTACCTAGTCTGGAACGTGCACGTTGAAAGAAGCTATTATTGTTGGCTCTGTCCTCTCGAAAGTGTCAATCCCAGCGTTACATTCATCTGCGGCTCTGCTCAGACTAGCAGAGATGGAAACGTACTCGGGTGCGAATTCTCTTTTCATGCGAGTTCTGATAGATAAGAAGTATGCTTTACCCTACAAGGTCGTCGACGGCGTTGCCTTTCACTTCCTCCGATTTCGTAGCTCTTCTATTGAGATAGGCGAGAAGAATCAGTCATTACCGGTGCTATGGCATCAGGCGTTTTTGACATTTGCGCAGAGATATAAGAACGATATCACGGAGGAGCAGCGGGAGGCGCTCCTAGAAGTGGTCAAGGTGCGGACGCATCCCAAGATCAGCCCTGAGATCCGACGAGAGCTCCGAGAAGGCGTTGCCCGAGATATGATGGTTGAGTAGATTCATTAGATACTTACGTATGCATATATAGGGTTTTATTGTTGATGTGGATTGTACTTGTATGGATTGGTTCATGTAACGGACAGTTAAAAGTTAAGTAACTCGATTTCAACCAGTTGACCGAGTGTTCGAGGAGCGCAAACGCCGTGGCTGAACGATAAATCTGCGGCCAGAGGGGTCGGTAAAGTTTAGTATAAGTTAGTGTACGCGCTTTTCTGCATGCTTAATTCCGAGGACATACAGGTCTGCGACTCTTGCAGATGAGCCATTCAGTAAACTCATAGTCTATCTTAAGCGAGCAATCTAGGATGGGCACACAGCCCGACGAGGACACCAATTGCGCGTTTGGCGCCGTTTTGAAGTTAGCATTATTCAAGGCAGCTGCGTAGACGTAGAGCGGTCAAGCATAGATAATTTAGGCAGGACTACGGTCGACAGAGACGGCCGACAGAAAGTGACCGATGATGAAGGGAGCCCACGTCACGGAGGCAGGAACGTTTGCTGTTCGGGCACGGGCGGAAAGTAAATACAGAGAAGGATTTTTTGGCATCGGTCGACAAGGTGATTAATAGCCCGTTGCAAGTTCAGCAGCACGTCGGTCGGATGTTCGAGTACTTTGTGTTGTTACCAATCGGCTAGTCTGATTGTGGCATACAAAATTTAACTCTGCAACGCCTTCGCTTTCCCAAGTCCTCCCACAAAAAGGACGCACCCCCATCCGAACCTCTGTGAATTTCACCTCCGCATTGTCGAGCATTCACTCATCTCCAGCCTGTTCACTGCCACATGCCCGTCCCTTTCCGTCTGCACACACTATGTCCATGAATGGCGCCAATGCTACAGTTCCCCCGTCCTCGCTCACCCCAGACCGTATCCGCCGACACTAGTGACCATCCATCTCCGAGAACTGCCGCGGTGAACCACTTTGACCCCGGTCGCCCTGATTCCAATGGTCCAGCGCCCACCACTACCGCACCTCCCGCTGGCATGTCTTCCGCTGCGAGCACGACTACTACGGCCTCGTCCAGCATCTCTGCGCCTGCTCAACTGAAAGTCAACCAGTCTGCATTCATCCACAAGCTCTACAAGTGCGTCGCTTGTTCGTGTTCGGTACCAGTGGCATAAGGGCTCAACTGCCCATCCCATGCCATCACCGGACCCGATCTGTAATTTTTGCTTGTCACAAGCACGACTACTAACATGATCTAGTATGCTGGAGGATACTACAATTCAACATCTCATTTCGTGGACAGCAACCAATGACAGCTTCGTAGTGACACCTAACGAGGAGTTTTCAAAGGTTTTAAGGTACATCTGCATTTGTCACAACGTACCGACAAAAAAGACGTCAAGCTAATACAGAGCTAGCCAATACTTCAAACACACCAATGTCTCGTCTTTTGTGCGGCAACTGAATATGTACGGCTTTCACAAAGGTTTGAAAATTTCAACCTCGACAACATTAATTACTTCTGCTGACGTCGGCATAGTGAACGACGTTTTTCACGCAGGATCCACGACAGATTCTGGACAATGGGAATTTAAACACGGAGAGGGCAATTTTAAGCGCGGTGATGTCGAATCATTACGCGGAATCAGGCGCCGAGCATCAAGGCAATCTGTTGTCCACCGCGACTCGCTCTCATCTTCCAAAAGCGGCTCAGTCTCTATGCCAGTAACCCCAATCTCGCCAAGCGAAACTGCACTACCAAATAATTCGTCGCCAGGTTTCCATGGTGACAGCGCGGCAAGTCATGCTGGGGCACTGGCCGCTGCAAATTCTACTGTGGCCATCGCCGCTTCCCATCGAGGAAGTATACGTGGCGAATCTACAGATGCTATGCGGCTAGCGACTTTGGAAAATACAATGTGGCAGTTGCAAGATTCGCAACTACGGCTACAGGCTAAATCAGATATGGTGTTGGAGTCCGTCCGGACGTGTCAAGACGTATGTAGTTGTGGGGTGTTTAGTCTTGGATTTGCGCCTGATGATTATTGTTAGTGGCTGAGAAGCTTGATCTCTATCGTCGCACGTCTACCATTTGGAAGTGATCTACAATCAGTCGAAGCGGAACGTATGTTTATTTTGTGAAATTATGTGGGTCGTTGCGACCTCAACAGCTAACTTCGGCGTAGTCCGACGACTCCACGATGACGTGAGCAGGCGTGGCCAGCTACTAGTCGACGAGTCTTTACCGCCATATTCACAACATCTGAAAGTCGAATCATCTGCCGCCGGTGATCTTTCGCCTCATCAACGACCTGATGACCGTGTTAACGGTGGGCGAAAATCAGTATTTCGACCTCAGTACCCGCCACCTCTCGAAGGAATCGCAACTACGGGTCTCTTGAATCAACAGAATATTACGTCTGTTCCTCAGTCTCATCAAGTATCAATTATGTCTCAGTACGGACCTACTTTACCACTTAATCCTCCGTTGTTGCGCAGTCGGCCAGGATCGTATCCTTCACCATCTCACGTTCACCGCCAGCAACCAACACTACGACGGCATACTTCCGGCGACAGCCGACCGGATCCCAGTGGGCGGAGTTGGAGCGATGTGTCATCTTCAACGGACAGTAGTGGAGATGCCGGCTCAGTTCATGGTCCGCGACGGTCACTCCCCGGTGCGATGTACAGCAATGAACACTCCGTATTCAGTGGCGAGAGATCGGCAATTCCTTCTCAGACACTAGGAGCATATTCACAAGTGTTGTCGCCGTTGTCGCCATCTCCAGCTTCACTTTCGCCATTACATCAGCCTCTCCAGGTAATCGCGAGTATGAGGCGGGAGAGTATTAATCCTTCAGTCCAATTATCGAGCGTGAATCAACATTACAGATTACATCCGGCTTCACCAAGGATGTCGCCAACATCGGCGCCAAGCACGGGGTCCGCGCATGGCCATCCACCACCATCCGGTTTATCACAGCCGCTACCGCCTGTGCCGCCATCTCAAGTGCAGCCGCAAATATATACACAACAGCACCAGCAGTCAGCCCAACAGCAACAAACGCCAACGTCCGCACCGTCCGTTACTTCATCCGTCCCAGCTCCAAATAATTCTTCGGCATCCAGACAATCGGTGGCCGTGGGCGTGCACTCTCTGCTAAATCCGCTGGATAAAGAGGACTGTGCGGACGAAAGCCCGCCACTTTCACCATTATCGACTACTCGCAAGCGACGAAAGGGAATGTAATTTACTACCGAGATTGGCATGATGGAATTGTACATTAGCATAGGATCTACCAAGGGTTGTACGACTAGTGAGTGATTCAAAATTACGTTTTTAGAGTTGAATTGTTTGTTTCGATTAATTAATGGCTCTTTGATACGAGCTTGTTACATATAGTCATATTGCTGATAATTTATTTAACGGTAGAACTACTCAAAAGGCGTTTTGGAAATTTGTAACTTTACTATCTCTCTGCTTTTGGTTACTCATGTTTGTAGGTCCTTTACAGTTAAAATGATAGAGCTGCGAATTATGTCTTGTCAGCTTGGAATAATAAAATAAATTTGGCGAGGTATTTAGGAGACTGTGCGCTATTTACCTACATAATATATATGAGTTTGCATTTAATTATGTGTTGTCCTATTTTCCATTTCATCTATAAGATGGAATTGAAGTGAAGCTACATGCTTCCGTAGACAATCATTCCAGTTAAACGATCGTGAAGCCACGAGGCCTGCCCCATGTCAGCAACGCTCGGCGTGCTGCGAATCCGCGTATATGGTTGGCTTAGTCTGCACTTTGGACTAAACCCCTAACCCATGTTCTGTCTGCTGAGTCACTGTTGACAAATTACCCGGATGGAGGCCAATGCTCGACGTGTGAGCGCTAATCCATGAAGTCTAGACAACTGTTGATACTTAGCATCGAGGTATACATTGCACAGCTCCGTGGGTTCGACTACTTTTTTTGATTCGAAATTTTGGCTATATATTTATATAGAGCGTTTAGCAGGGACTTTGAGCCCGATTGCGGCAGATAATTCACGCGTGCAATTAGACGCGTTAGTTATCTGGTTATTGTAGACTATTCTGTTATATTCAACTATCCACACAATTCACGACACAATTCACAATTTAGTCCGATATGATTTACACGACGATTCATACCACTTTCTTACGGAGATGTTTGCCAACTCTGATTAAAAGCGGAGTTCTGTCAGCGACAAAGGTTGCTGGTCGGAGGTTATTGACCACCGAGACTGATGTTGCGCCGAATTTCGCATTTGCGTTTGAGTATGTGTTAATGAGTGGGATGGTATAGTTGGTGGTGTGAGGTGTTTATACTAATTGACTTTAGTATTGACGGTGTTTTGGTCCGTGGCGCGAAGCCTTTGGCAGAGGGCAAAAAGGCCCTGAAGCTACTTCAGGAACACAAGGTTCCTTGGTATGAAGTGGTACATATTCATATTCATTACTACATGTTTCTTACGGCTTATTAGGGTGCTACTGACAAACGGCGGTGGCAAATCGGAAGTCGCCCGCGTGACCGACTTGTCCGAAAAGCTCGACATTGAGATCTCCACCAAACAATTTATTCAATCCCACACTCCCTTCCGGCGCCTCGTGGACAATTACAGCAAAGTCCTAGTCGTCGGCGGCGATGTCGACACATGCCGTCATGTAGCCGAAGGCTACGGATTCAAGCACTGCACAATGTCGCTCGACATCATCGCCGCCCAGAGAAGTATATGGCCGTTCCACAGGTTCTCACCAGATGAGCTTAGGCATGCGCGACCACTGTCCGAGGATGCGTTTGATGCAATACTAGTGTTTAATGACTCGAGGGATTGGGGATGCGATACTCAGGTCATTGTTGATTTGTTGACTTCTGAAGGTGGAAAATTGGGTACCAAGAACAGCACATTGGAGCAGACTTTACCGATATATTTCTCGAATAACGATTTATTGTGGGCGAATGAGTATCATCTTCCGCGATTCGGACAGGGTGCATTTAGGACTTGTATTGAGAAGGTGTTTAAGGACTATACTGGACGGGATTTGCAGGCGTAAGTACACTGAACGACAATTTATTTCCCGCTCATGATGCTAATGAGATTTTCTAGGACGATTATCGGCAAGCCCTATCTCTTCACTTATGAGTATGCGCATGGCGTGCTTAATGAATGGCGACAAGAGACGTTTGGGTATGATGGAAAGTTGAAGCGGGTGTACATGGTCGGTGATAATCCGGCGTCGGATATTACTGGCGGAAATGGATATGGTTGGTACTCAATTCTCGTCCGTACTGGTGTCTTTAAGGACGGCGACAAGTTAGATGCCGCTGCCAAGCCCAAAGTCGTTGTAGACAATGTTTTAGAGGCGGTCATGCATGCTATCCAGAACGAGATAAAACTTAAGTAGTTGCGCCCAAAAGATATGTATAGAGTAGCTAGACTGTTACATATGTTTTATGCATAGATCATAACCATTACTTATCGAATATATTGTGTACATTACTATATTATATACATAACCAATAATGGACCACCAAGACAAGTCCATCGAAATTAACGAGGGATTAACGAACACACTGATGCATCATATACATATCAAAACAACAACTTACAATAAGCCAGCAAGTGAACAAAGTTACCAAGACCATACCATGAATACCCGATCTCCTATTACCCGCGCCCAGTACAAAATCATTACATACCCATCACGCAATCCACAATCCTCCACCTTCCCGCTCACTCAAAACTTCAATTAATTCGCTAACCTCTTCATCATCTTTCGTCCACCCCAGCTTAATGCTGGCCCTGACAATTCGTAGCTTTGGTAATCGACCCTCAAGCACTGCAAGCGCAATGTCGTCGGCCTGGATTTTTCGCGACTGTCCAAGCATGCCACTGCAGTCCAAATCCAACATTTCCAACGGATGAAGGTTGGACACGTTTTCCGCCGAGAGCAAGCGATGAGTGATATAATCCGTCGACACAACCAATTTCCGCAATGACGGGCAAAATTTCAAGGTCGCATCTAGTGAATTATAGCTCAGTGCGGGTAACGGGAATATTACTCTGAGCGACGTGAGCGACGGGCCCAGCCGATGGCACAATGATCTCACGGAGTCAGTTTTCACGAAAGGACAATGCGCCATCGACAGCGTCTTTATCGTGTGAGGGAACCTAGTTTGCGATAGAAAGTCGTCTGAGATGCCGCCTGCGAGGCCCAGTTGCGAGAGATTCGGCGGCCACAGATCGTCCTCGAAATCCACACAAAAGACCGACGAACGGGGAAAATGCAAAACTGTCAGTTTCTGCAGATTCCGGATCGCAAGAAAAAGTTCTCGGAGATCCACTGTTTCTGACACGAGGCTCAGATCGAGAACTCGGAGACGGCCGCATTGTCGGACGCTGACGAGCGGTGCATAACCGAAGCTTGTTTGAGGGGCGTAAAATTCCTCTAGGTGTTTTGAGCACCGCCGTAAAAGCCGAGATGTGTATGAGTTCTTGCCGGACTGGATGATGAAGCGAAGGTCGAGGATGTGTACGTAGCTCCCGAGCATGTCGCTACTGGAAAGGGTGTTGACGAATGAGAAGTAGTTTTTGGGATAGAGTCGCGGCCGACGGTAGACATACGGGAGAGCGGCGTGATACCACGCCCGCGAGATGTAAAGGAGGCTAGCAGGAAAGGGCTCAGGTACAAATGATAGAATAAGCTCTATGATCTCCGTGGGCAAATACCGATACGATGATGAATATGGCAGCCGAACCCCATCATTTGGAGAGTCTGGTAGCGCAGTGCCTATTGAAGATATGGTTACTGAGCTTGGCAGTGGGGACGATGGCGATGACGATGAAGTTGATGCAGAATCGGAGGTGAAGGAAGATGAGGAGGTTGAAGAGAAGGAAGTCAGCGATGACTGGGAGTCGGACGTCATATCTGCCGGCGCAGACGGCGTCCCCCGAGCGGTTGCTTCACCATACTTCTTCGTTGGAGCGCGTCCCTTACGGGCTTGGCGCTTAGTCGGACCGGTCCGAATATTGGCGACGACAAAAGATATGGACGCTATAGAGCGTGTAGAGAGTCGTCGCGAGTATGAGATGAGGCGGGGTAGAGAGAGACAATGAGGGGAAACAGTGTGGAAGTTCGACGTCGACAAAATTTGACAGTCTGTAGGAGCCGCGGACTTGGCGCGATGGTAAAACAGCAAACTTCAAGGGTGTTGTACCCATCTACGTTTTGGCTTCCCCTATTGTAGAACTTCGGATCTTAAATAATAGTTCTCCTGTCTACCAAGCCCCCTGAGTTTTTCCTCGCGAATTCGATTCTTTTCGCGTCAATCAACGTCTGATCTGCCGGACATCGATTGAGTTTGAAGATCCCCTGGTAGCACGGTAGAAGCACGATCCGTGAGCTCAGCTGCTCTGATTTCGCGTTCCATTCCCGCGTATAGGTGATTTTGTGGTAGGTGCATGACCTGTGGTTGTGCAAAATGACAAGCACCTCTACCAAATTTTCCACGCTCCCCCCCAAAGATAAGGCCGCAATATTGTCAATTACGGGTCTCGCTGTTCTTGTCCGTCTATATAAAATATGGCAACCTTCATCCGTTGTGTTCGATGAGGTTCATTTTGGTGGATTCGCTTCAAAGTTTGTCTCGACGCGTCGTATAATCTATATATAGCCAATGGCTAATTAATTCCAGATACATCAAAGGACGATACTTTATGGACGTCCATCCCCCATTAGCAAAACTTCTGATTACATTAGTGGGTTACTTGGCTGGTTACGACGGAAATTTCGATTTCAAGGATATAGGAAAGTAAGTGAATCCTAAATCGATATGGTACGCATCAAGTCTGACAACTGTCTACTTCGTGTAGGGACTATATTGAGGATGGTGTCCCGTACGTGGCAATGCGACTTCTTCCAGCTACTTTAGGTGTTCTTGTTATCCCATTGTCTTTTTTGACACTGAAGGCTTATGGGTGCACAAGCTTGACTGCATCTCTTGGTGCACTTCTAGTTCTGTTTGGTATGGTGGAATTGCTCGATCTTCTTATATGCTCAGCTAATATACTGCAGAGAACGCACTTACGACCCAGTCGCGATTTATTCTTCTTGACTCACCTTTAGTTTTTTTTACAGCGCTCACAGCTTATGCATGGTCAAACTTTCAGAACCAGCCGGCATTCCAGTCGTCCTGGTATTGGTACCTGTTTCTTACCGGCTTATCTCTTGGTGCGACTGTGAGCGTGAAATGGGTCGGGCTCTTCACGATTGCTTGGGTTGGTGTCACTACAATTTCTGGTCTCTGGCAACTCCTTGGAGATCTCTCAGTCACACCCAAGCAGTATGCCAAGCACTTTTTCTGGCGTGCTGTGTTTCTGATCATTGTCCCCGTTATTTTCTATATGTTGATGTTTGGCATTCACTTCATTTGCCTCGTCAATCCCGGTGACGGCGATGGATTCATGAGCTCTGATTTCCAAGCTACCCTTAACAATAAGAAAATGGCCGATACTCCGGCTGATGTGGCATTTGGCAGCCATATTACGATCAGACACTGGAACACTCAAGGTGGCTATCTTCACAGTCATGACCATTTGTACCCTGGTGGGTCCAAGCAGCAGCAAGTTACCCTGTATCCTCACAAGGATGACAACAACCTGTGGCTTGTTGAAAACAGTACCGAAGTTGAGGTGGAAGCGCGCACGCTCCCCCCAATTTACCTTAAGGACGGCGACGTCATTAAATTGCAGCATGTTAAAACCTATCGACGACTCCACAGTCATGACGTGCGACCACCGGTCACTGAAGCGGATTGGCAGAACGAAGTTAGCGCATATGGATACAAAGGATTCGCTGGTGATGCGAACGACAACTTCCGAATAGAGATTTTGGAGAGCAAATCCAAGCCAGGAAAGGCTCAAGAGTATGTTCGTGCAATTGAGACTAAATTCAGACTGATCCATACCATTACTGGTTGTGCGCTATTCTCGCACAAGGTCAAGCTGCCCAGTTGGGCGTTTGAGCAACAGGAAGTAACCTGTTCCAAACAGGGAACGCTGCCGAATAGCATTTGGTACATTGAATATAATGAGCATCCCACGAGTATGTAGTTCTAGTCGCCATGACAATGGCTAAGTTATTGATAGTCTCTTAGTACCAGTAGATGCCGAGAAGGTTAACTATCCCAAGGTCGGATTCTTCAAGAAGTTCGCTGAGTTGCAGAAAGTCATGTGGGAGACAAATGCAGGGTTAATTGCTGCTCACAACTGGGATTCTCGGCCAGATGCGTGGCCATACTTGCGACGCGGTATCAACTTCTGGATCAAAGATCACAGGCAGGTCTACCTTGTTGGCAACGTTTTTGTCTGGTGGCTTTCAACTGCTGGTCTTGTCATTTACGCTCTCTTCAAGATTATGACAATCCTACGTTGGCAACGGGGATATAACGATTACTCGCTACCATCAGTGCAAGCTTTTAGCGGCAAGGTCGGAACCAATGTCGTCGCCTGGGCACTACATTACTTCCCCTTCTACCTCATGAAGCGACAGCTGTTCTTGCACCATTACCTTCCCGCTCTGTATTTTGCAATCTTGGCCGTTGTTGTTGCATGGGATTTGTTCTGCAAGCACGTGCTGCGCCAAAAGGCTATCACTACTGTCGCGACTATCGGATTACTTGCCATTGCGGTGTATATCTTTGTGACATTGTCGCCACTGACATATGGCGAACCGTGGACAAAGGATGAATGTGAGAACGCGAGATTAATGAAACACTGGGATTTCGATTGCAATACTTTCCCAACTGATGTGAGTTTTTGATAGCCTAGTCGCTGCTGGTAATATGTAGCTGACGGATGTTGTAGATGTCTAGTTATGACTCTTCGAGTATCGCTAATGTCTCGTCGATCAATGGTAGCATAGTGGGGGAAAGCTCTACCACCTCGTCTTTCCAGTTGCTCGAAGACGTGAGTGGAGACGAAGTACCACCTAGGGACGAATTGTAGTTCGTCAGTTCGTATTTAAAAGTGAGCTGCAATATCTGTAGGGATGGATTGGCTATGATAAGTTTTAATATACAGACAAGTTCGACAGAATTAGTCGAATTCTTTTGTTTTTTATTGTTAAATTTATGTACAGCAATTATCAGCAATTATACCAATGTAGCTTACTCAGCATTATAACGTGTGTCCTGGGTGTGAAGTCCTGGGCGGCGGCGAGGAGGGAAAGTCTACTATCTTCAAGTCGCATTCGGACGATAATGCGGCAACTGTGAGCTTATTTTCATTAATTGGCGCTGCAGTGAAGCGGTCCGGGGCTACGTAATAACTATTCTCCGTATGCTTCTGACGGCCGGTAATACAGTTGCCCGCAGGCCGATGCGCTTCGTGCGGTTTGGCGAGTTTGCAGCCTTTGGGCCGTTTGTAAGTCTTTGCCCCCGCCGCATCGTCCTTGAGAGGGTTCTTTTTCCTAGGCCGAGCGGTCCCGGGAGGTCTCCGGATACAATTGCGATTTATCGGGGACAACGTAATTTCGCAAATCACCTCTACTTCCTCCTCGTTGTCCTGTGGTGTTCGTGGCCGCTGCAAGTATACGACATCAATGGGGGTAGTTGAGAGGACAGCCATAGGTGATGATGTGACTGCTATAGCATAATCAGGTGCTGAAGTTCCGGTGTTCTGTGCATCAGATTCTAGAATGTCGTCTGAATCGTGGGTGATGCGGGACTGTGGTCCTTTGAGATCACTAGCAGCTGTGAAACGTGGGGATGACGTGAATGGATCAAACGATGACGAGCAGACTGGCATAGGATCTGACTAAATGCTTGATTGCGACACGTACAGAAAATTGGAACCAGGCTTTAAATCGATTTCCCCCTGGCAGAAGATGTGTCAGCGAGCATGTCCACAAAACAGAAGACCCGCGTGCGAGGAACAATAGATACCGGGACCACGTTGCTAGTTTCTGGATTGTATAGTTCGAGGCGAGTCAGCGTAGTCGATACTTGTGTATCTATGATGCAATATACTATAGACTTAGTGAGTAGAGATAGAATGACGCTCGTCTCTATTGGGTGAGCATGTGCAACGACTGTGCATAACGCGTTGCGGCAAACGTGTACTACTAAACCCTTGGAATTTTCTGGAATGCGCGTAGTGTGACGTTGGCACCTTCGCTGAGTTCACCTATGCATGTGGCGATGCGCATGACCCACACGAGCCGTAATTATTTGGTTTCTCGAACCCTGTCGCATCATCTCGAATCGCGCAATCCTGAAGTATATATTACCGTCTGATCCAGCCATGGATCAATCGTTTAATTGTTCGTCTTCAAGTATTAACTCGATAATAAATTATTCTACGATCACTTAGCTTCACACAACAAATCGGACCACTACAATATTTGAACGTCATGTCGCTTTCACGAGTATTTGGCTCATCAGCAATTCCATCCGCCCGTGAGCTTATGTACCCATCGTCGCGACTATTCCGTCTATTCGAGGATCCATTCTTTGATCAGTCATTGCCCACCCCACTCTCCTCTAGCCTGGCAAACACAGTCTTCACACGAACGCCGACGTTCGACGTGAAGGAGACCGACAAGGAGTTCGTCCTTCAAGGCGAGCTTCCTGGTGTCGACAAGAAGAACCTCAGTCTGGAGTTCATTGATCCGCAGACACTGAGTGTGAGGGGTACTATTGAGAAGTTGCAAGAGTACGCCTCGCCAGATGCTCAGCATGCCGTCGAAAGGTCGAAGGCCCAGGAGTCGACCTCCACTGATGTTACAAATGCCAATGCAGACAACACCGTTGCGCAACAAGGACATCAGCCGACGTACTGGGCTTCGGAGCGGGTTTATGGCGAGTTTTCTAGGGCGTTCAAGTTTCCGTCACTTGTTGACTCCGAGCGTGTTTCTGCGTCACTGAGGAACGGCGTGTTGAATATCAAAGTCCCAAAAGTCGGCGAGACTACTTCGAAGAGGATCGAGATCTTGGAGTAAGGTGTCGACAACGACTATTTACAAATTACGATGCTATGTTTTCGAATTAAAGGAAATTGACCGAGAATGATGAATTGATTTTGTTGATTGTTGATATTTGCGTGTATTTTGTTGGTCATTGTAAATATTCATATAATAATATCAAAAAACGATTACGTTAATCGCTCAGAAATAATATTCGTAAGAATAGCACTCTGCATAGTACCAGATAGGTAGAAGATATATAATGAACGCGAGCTAGCTGAGTATTGGTTTAAGATGGTGGTATGCATTGAATTGCGGTCACAGCATGTTTATCAAGTTGTTCCACGTGACTAAATTTAGCGGCGATCTTTGTGGACACTTACACTCTTTAGGTGAAGTAAATGCAGTCTGGGTTGCAAGGGTTTAATTAGTGATCTACATGGTCCACGTGAGGGTAATCCGCGTTACCCCATACGCAACATCAGCCACACGCTCCGCACTTCGTCCTGATCTTTAAGACTAGAATCGTAACTTCTCTAATACTATCTTATTTGTTCTTGTCTCGTTTCCAACCCATTCATTTTCATATAGGCTACTTACGAGTTACTCCTGTACCTGTTCGGCGGCCATTCCCTGAAAGGATTGACATTAGTACATCTAATCCGCTAGCCCGAAGCCATCTCAAATAACTACTAGCTGCGGGATTCCTCAGGCAATGACGACGACTCTTTCCTCTGCACGACATGTGCTCCAGCCCCTCTTGTTTTGCACATCTCCGAGGATCGTGCATCACACTCGAGTGATTCCGGCACGAATAGCAGGAGCATCATGCCTCCGTAAAGCTTGTTTCTCTATGTCTGCGTTCACTCGCGAAGAGTCCAAGCCTGGTCGAGTGCCCTCGTTCGGAAACGTGCCTCCTCTCTATAAAGGCCACTATTTTGGTCCCGAAGTAGAGCCTGACGTCGCCGAGGCCGAACCTGAACCATCCACTGAAGAAAGTACAAGCATGCAATCCAAGCCAGCTAAAGTTGCGGCCGGTGCAAACAGATTGATCAAATCTTTCTTGTTTGGGACGGAAGAATCTAGGAAGGAACAGGAGGTCTTGGAGAGGTCGTATTCGACGCAATTGATGCGCGGTAAATATGTTCATGAGATTGCATTCCATCAGGTGAAGCCTGAATGCAGTCCTAAATATGTCAAGCTGATGTATGTGGTGAACATAGTCTGGGACTGATCTCACGTGATTAACCTCTTTTAGATCTGAGATTTATCCGCAAATCGCTGCTGATCCTCTCAATAAAGTGCACCTTGTTGGAAGCTGGAGATGCGTTGTTGGAGATCTTGATACATTTGGTGAGCCGTTTTTGAACTTTAGCTCTCGCTAAGCTAATAATTGAAAAAGTCACAATTTGGGAGTATAACGGCTATGCTGGTTTCCATGAGACCTACTACCGCATCCACAGTGACCATAAATTTATCGACTACCTCGGCAGACTTCGTCCACTGCTCCGCTCCCGTCATACAAATCTCATGCAAGAGTTCAGTTTTTGGGGCGGAACGGCCGCGCCACGAGATCTGGGCGGCATTTTCGAGCTCCGCACGTACGACCTCCAGCCCGGCAGACTTCTCGAATGGGAGACGAGCTGGCAAAAAGGAATCGAATGTCGTCGTCAGGTGATGGAGCCAGTTGGAGCGTGGTTTACGCAGTTGGGAAGTCTTAATACTGTGCATCATTTATGGCAGTTTGCGGATTTAGAGCATCGGAAGCTTAGCCGGGAGAAATGCTGGGAGTTGCCTGGGTGGGCGGATACAGTGCATGACACAGTTAAATTGATTAACAAAATGGATTCGAAGATCTTGGTTGCACTGCCATTCAGTCCATTAAAGGTGAGTAGTTTGTGTCACATATCTGTGTTTGTTTCCTGCTAACTCTATAGTAATCGGCGCCGATGTCCATTAGGAGATTATAATACATTTGTAACCTTTCTATGTACAGGCATTATGCAATAAAATTTTGTAACTCCGGAAAATTCGCATATCCAATATCATACTTGTGATCGGTTGTTGCACATTAATACTGATAGTTATAGCGCCGTCTGAAAAATTCATCATCCCTTTCAGTGAATTCCGAACTAAAGTTGTCGATCCATTCATCCTGCTCCTCGTTCATCTCATCAATCGGACTCGTGTGCTCATCCTCATCTAGATCCTCATTTCGATATTTAAATTTCTCCGTCTTGTCTCGAGGTTTCTGGACAATGCCTCGAACGTTTTGCGACTTAGCTGACAACGCCCACAGGTCGCCCCAGTTGGACTTGCGGGCGTCGTGATACTCCTGCTTTCCTGCAGACTTGCTCACGACCCACCGCTCGATGTATCCATTGTTTGTGCAAAGATCAAGAACGACGTGTTTGTCGCGCTTCAAGGGCTGATTAATCAAACGCGGCCAGTGCAAGCTCGTGGTCAAGTCGGCGTGCTCAGGCAGATTAACTGGTTCTTGAACCCCAGTCGCTTCAGTGTCAGATAGTGTCTGCTCCTCGCGCTGGACGACTAAGTAGCTCAGTCTAGCCACCTCGTAGTTCTTGCTACCCGACCGTCCCTTCCCAGAAATGCGATGCCCAGGCTTATCCGACTTTTTCCCGCCTTTCCACTGCATAGCCAACCACTTTCCCTTCTTTAACTCAATCAGCCACCGCGGCTTCTGCATCATCTGCGGGAAATGGCACCAATGACTACGCGTGGCATTTTCGTCCACATTGCGAAACTGCATCGGGCATTGTCTGTGATGCGGGCACGGCGCGATAATTCGCAATCCGTCATTGACCTTGCGGCGGTCCGGCTGAATAGAATTTTGGTCCATTAATTGTTGTAGTTCTTGGCGTTCTTCGTCGGTTAGCTCGTCTTCGTATAGTTCTTCAATTTCCTCTACATTCACGGTACCAGTGAAGTCTTTTGAGAAGCCATCAGGAGAAAGCTGCTTGTCCGCATCCCACATCTTTCGCAGATTGCGTTCAGACAATAACGTCGGTCGACGATTGTCTGGTCGCAGGATCAGCTCTCTCGCGCGCGCGATACGTTCGAATCCAAATATATTCCCGCGCTCGACGATTACGAGCACGCCGCCCGGCGCGAGGAGCTCGAGAAGATCTTTGATTCGTTTGTCGCTTATGGACGGTTTCTTTTCTGTCGGTAGCACGAGATGGTGCATGACGGTTATGAGATCGAACTTGCCGCCTTCTTTGCCCGGCAGTCTGTTGAGTCGGAACTTGACGTTGTCGTACCAGATGTTGACTCCTTGTGATTCTCCTGCGTCATTAACGAAATTGTCAGCAATGGTTGGGCTCTCCGCTTCGGCTGTCCGTGATTCCGAGAGCTGTCCGCTGGCAGCAGCACCTTCACGGGCAACCGAGTTTTCCCCCGCAGCGAAGGGCGTGGGCGTGGCGACCTCGTCATCTCGTTCAGATCGCACGCGTTTTTCTAAATCGACATTGTTTCTGTTAACTGTCTTGGACTCGCCTCCCTGCTCCTTATTCTTCTGATGCTCCCTCTTCTGCTCCTCCAACATCTGCATCCCCCTTCTCGCCATCAACATATCACCAAAAACTACACATTGTATCCGCGCCGGCCTCCAACTCTCACTCCCCTCAAAGACCTCATTCAACGCCAACACGCCCGTCGCCGGCCCGTTCCCGACATCCAGCACCCTCTTCGGCCGCCAGGCCGGCCCCAACCTCCGCCGCGTCTCTGACAAAGCGTAGAGCGCCGACGTGAAGTTCTGCGGGAACATGGCCGCGAGATGGGCGTCTACTAGCCCGCGATGGGGAGTTTCGAGAATAGATTTCAGGGATTTGGACGCTGGTTTTGCGGCGGAGCCTGTGCGTGAGGCTCGCGAGGCGTGGTGGTAGATCATTTGCACGTCTCTTCTTAACTGCTTCATTTCGGCTATAATAATTTTTCTTGCGCATCAGAACTCGCCAATCCCAGAAAATAAATAAATAAAAAAAAATTCCGAGGAGATACGTACATGGAGTACCGCCGATAACAGTATTAACAGCCTCAGGCAGCTCGACGGATCGTAACCGGGCTTTGCCTAATAATGTGTGGCGATGAAATCGCGGGTCGACGGCGTCCAGGCTGCGAGCCCACGGGTTCTCGTATACGTCTGGTAACGAGCGGGATGGGTGCATTGTTTCGGTTGTGTTTGACAGTTCGTCACCCATCAAATCGTACAGATCAGAGTCCGTCATAACCCCAGCTGGCCGAGCGTTCGATATTTGCCGGCCGGGCGCCGCGACAGCACGGAGGCGAACCCCGGGTCGAAATCGCCGGCTGAGAAGCGCGGCTACTGACATCGCGACGCGCAAAAATCGGTTCGAGAGATTCCTGGTATATTGCACAATGCCAGTAATTCAGTATGCCAATTGTGGTCGATGGTCGAATCACCTACTTTATGTCGACATCAATTTTTTTTTGGCAGTTTGGGAGTTCCGTATGCTCCATTTGGGACTTATCACTTACAATTCATAGGGTCTTGTGCCTTTGCGGGAACAGTCACCGACCGTAGAATAATTCACGCCAGTTGCGGCCATATCAAGAAGAAAGCACAGTTCCCCGTTCGATCAACGCAAGTTAAGCTTCTTTGGGCCTACTTAGTACTGCAGTGGGAGACCATGCTGGAATCGTAGGTGCTGCAATTCATTCTAAATTTTTGCTCCTGCTTTCGCAATAGCTTCCTAATATCTTGTTCGCTCTTTGAGTGGATACTTTTTTTTTGGTTGGCAAAGTTACTGCAGTTAATGAGTCCGGTTTTCTAAAGCCGCGGGCGGACGAGACATTCTAATGTACATATATATAACATAGGATATATAAATACAAAAATAAAACATAGTATTACACAAAAACAATTACAGCACATATATAATCAAACAAAATCACAATGTTCCGAATAATAATACAATCCAATTTTATCTTGTATCGTACACCAATATTGCAAATTTTCTTCTAAGAGTAACCGAACAAAGCAAAATCTTACATTCTCAATACTAAAATCTCCAACAAAACATCAGCCGTTTTCGCTGCTGCTTCGCCGCTTGCAGCTGTCCGCAACATACACAATACACTCGTCGCCTTCCGAACCACGCGCGCAAATGGATTTACATCGCCGCTCGACGATTGCAATGCCGCCGCTGCAACTGCCGCTGCCGCAGTCGTGGTGCTCCCAAGCCGGCCATGCACAGGCGGTGGTGGCGCAGCGACGAAACCTTGCAACAGCGTCGCTGCACGCGCTAGGAAAGGCTTGACACACCGGTCCAGGGCCAGAATAGTCTCATCCAACGTATCTTGCATCGGCCCGTTACAAGTTGTCGGAATATCCGAGGCCATGACCGCCTTCGCGAGAATTTCCGCCGCGAACATGCTCTGCTCTAGAACCGGTCTGCGGACTTCAAACGCGCGCGGGAGTAATTGCGAGTCGGTTAGACGCGGGAACGTACACATGCACAGCTGCAACAATTTCTTCAGATTCCGCGCCGCCGTTTTCGCGGTCGCTGGCGTAGCTGGAATCAGTTCGGCTCGAAGATATGTCAAGTTCGGAGACTCCCTAGCAAGCAGCTTCCCCAGAACATCGACCGCGAGTGCCAAGTACCTGTGCTTGACCGGGACATAAGGAGCCCAAACCTTATTCAACTTTGCTTTACCTTCGCCATTTATATCCGCGTCGACAGGGTCGATGGGCGTAAACGCGGACAAAAGGGCAATCATCCACTTTGCCTCATCATAACTGCGCAACCGGATCTCGTGCGCGATATTAGATAATATGACCATCATGTCCTTAACCAGCGCTAGTCGGGCTACAGCGGTGATTCTCCGCGTCAAAGACCCGTCATTGCCAAGCTGCTCGATGATACCCATCACAAAGCCGTATGCGGTCTGGTAGACGGCTAAGAACGGCTGATTATGCTCGTAGAAGGATAAATTGCGGAGAACCGTGGTCACGGCAGATAACCTGTCCGCTAACTTCTGCACCGTAAACATGTCAGACCCAGGCTTCAACGGCGCCGCGAAGCCCTCGAATTCCTCCCTCGTGGCAGCAACCATAGTCTCGTACGCGTCAAATTCCACAGAATTCGTGGCTGCGGACTGGTTGTTTTCCGTGCTGACCTTCTCAATCTGCTTCACGCAGTCCTCGCCAACGTCAACCAAGGCATCAACTAACTCCTCACATTCCGCCATCGGGATGACAAGATGCTGCTCAACTGATATCAGAAGTAAAGAATCTAGCGCGACCTTCAATTCTCCAGGGATCAGACTGCGCAGACTCATGATCACGGCATGCAAGTTAATCTCCCCCATTTCCTGCAACAACGGGAAGTCGCCACGCACTGCCTCCATTTCGTCACCCAAACCAGCGAGTATGCTTACGTTGAAGCCGCCGTGCAGATCAAGTCTTCGCGTTTTTGGCACGTACGAAATGACTTCTGGAGACGGAGCTGCAGGCGCGGCGGGCTGTGGTGGTTGGGCCTGCGGTGGTGCTTGTACTTTGGTCTGTGGAGGCATGACCGGCTGTGTGACTTGTGGTGGTGTGCCTTGGGCAACCGACACCTGTGGAGGAACTGCGCTTGCTGGCACGACCGGCGGAATCGGAGCTTGCACTTGTGGAGCTGCTGGTGCCGGTGGGGCAAGATTGCGTAATGCAGGATGAGTCGACTTTTGACGGCTTCGACTCCGATTTCGCAGCGCTTGACGAGCAGTTGCTGACGGTGCGCGAGGGGGTACCTGCGGAGGTGGACTTGCCACCTGCATCGGCTGTTTGACTCCGTAAACAGGCGCAGGAGTAGGAGCATTTGCGACGGGCGACATGCGAGGCGGTTGCAGCATTGTCGACTGATGCTGGACGACAGGCGACTGGAGTTGTTGCTGCAATTGCTGCGGGGACATTGACATGGACGAGGCTGGCGGCGCCTGTGTCAATATCGGAGTCTGCATCATCATGTTCTGCGACATGTCCTGCGGTTGCTGTTGCGCTTGCTGCTGGTGTTGGAGGTGCTGCTGCTGTAATAACATGGCGTGCTGAGTCTGTTGCTGTTGTTGCTGTTGATGTTGCTGCTGGGCCTGCAACGCGCGAAGCTGCTGCTGGTGCTGCGGCGACGTAATCCACCACTCCTCGAACGGCTGTAAGTACCGTTGAAATGCTTGGGCAAGCTGCTGCGGAGCGTCTGGAATGTCATTCAAACTAAACCCGAGCGCGGCCGCGGCCGTGTACCAATTCTTCTGCTGTGGTTGGGCCGGCGCGGACATTCCGCTAGCATTGAGCTTGGCTGAACCACCACTCTTCATGACGACGGCGTATAGTAGTGGTAGCGGGACAACGCGGCCGCCGACGAAGGGATGGGATGTTATTGGCGTGCCACGTTTCTGCATAAATTCGAGCAGCGTCCTCATGAACTGATCGGGTGAATTAGCTGTCTTGATCGCCGTCGTGCTGGACGCAGGCGGATGCGTAGACGTACTCGAAATATTCTGCGGTCCAGACGTCTGCGGCATGGCGAATCCAGAACTACCAGGTCTGCTCGTCGGCGTAAATGTCGGACTCGTGTTCACACTAGAAGCAGCAGCGGTGGCCGCTCGTTGCTGCTGCATCTGTTGCTGTTGGAACTGCTGGAACGGTTGTAATTTGTTCTGGTACTGCTGTTGTCCATGCGGTGATTGTGATTGCTGCTGCTGCTGCTGCTGCTGCTGCTGCTGCTGCTGTTGTTGTTGTTGTTGTTGTTGTTGTTGTTGTTGTTGTTGTTGTTGTTGTGCCGCTTTCTGCTGCAAGAAGATTTGCGTCGGGTTCATGATCGGACTATGCTGCTGCTGTTGTTGATTTTGACTCTGCACTTGGTGTTGCTGCAAGTACACCTGCTGCGGAGTCATGTTCATGTGACCTATCGCAGGCGAGGCACGCAACGTAGACGGCGACGGCGAAGGCGACGAATGCTGGTTATGCTGCTGCTGTTGGACGACCTGAGCTTGCGCCTGGGCTTGCAGCATTCGCAACTGCTGTGGATTGAGCCCAGCCAGCTGATTCTGGAGATGCTGCAGAGTCTGCATATTCGGCTGTTGCGGCACCTGCGACTGATTCTGCTGTTGCAGCGCCAACAGTGTCAACAATTTCGCGTTCGCAAGCCCCTTGGCGTTCATGCCGCCCATAGTTCCATTCTGCGCATACATAGTCTGGAGGGTGGGCGGCGCCGCGGGTGCGGGGGAATTGAACATCGTCGGCGAGGCGATGGCCTGCTGGGGGTTTGGCTGGGGTGCGGACGACGCAGGGAACTGTGCCGAGAATTGTTGCTGCGGGTTGAGGCCACCAGCCAAAGACTGGTCATGCAGCTGCTGGAATAGGAACTGCTGTTGTGGTGACGGCGGTTGCTGCTGGGGCGTTTGCGAGCGGGAAAGTACGGCGGATGGATTACCGATGTTGCGTTGTCTAGGGAAGACATCAGGGCCGTCGTGCATGCGTTTAGTCGGCACCACGGGCGCCACTGAGTATAACGGCGACGACGTCCGTGAGGGGCCGGTCTGGTTTCCGGCGACACCAGTGAGGGGATCGAAGTTGGCCAGTAACGGCGACGGCTGGTTTGACTGTGTCGGCGTCATGTGCTGAGATTGTGGCTGTTGCTGCTGTTGCTGGAAGTCATTTCCGAGCAGGGAGCCAGCGTAGGGGTCATTCCCGAAAAGCTGCAGGCCAGCGGTGTCGAATGACCCTGAGGAGAAGCTGTCTCCGAACCAAGACATGTTCCATCTAATTCGTCAGCGTGTGTTCAGAAGATGTAGTGACAAAGAAAGAGAAAGACGGTGTCTTCGAAGTCGCGCACGCGATTCCCCGTCGTCCCGTCCGCTGGCGCCACGCGCCATCCAGGCGTCTCCAGTCCGTACAATACGTCGTATCGACGGCAAGATTGATGTAGTACGCGTTTGCCAGATGGAGAGGGGGGGTTGGGTAGAAGGATGCAGATTGATGGGATGGCGAACCCCGGGCGAGGAGGAGGCGCAATATATAGTGAAGAGAGGGGGAGTAGAATGAAGATGGGTAATGGAACGGAAGAGCGGGCGGGCGGGCGAGCGAGGGAGGAAGTACATCACTAACTTACATGGAGATCGACAGATGGACAGGGGACCGGTCAGGCGTGGTCGGAGGCAGGCCAAACTAACTAAGCAGGCAAAGCAACGCCGCGCAGCCTAATAGGCCAGGTGCGGGGGGAGCGTGTGGGGGGGAACGGGAAAAAGAAGAGTAGAGTGCAAGCGAGCCCAGGGGAAATTGAGGGGGGAAGGGTGCGTGCGTGGCTGGCGAAAATGCGGGAACTGAGTGATTGTCGTCGTCGGATTGAAGAAGAAGAAAGCGGATAGCGAGCGAAAAAAGCAGGCATGGACGGCGACGGCGGTTGGCGATGCAGCAGTAAACTCACTACTACTAGCAAGTGGCCCGTGCTCGCTTCTGCACGCGAAACAGCAATCCACACAAATTCATATACCTCGGGTAACCAGTATAGCGAGAAGAAGCTAGCAGCAGCTAGCAGCAGCAGCCAGCAGAAATATCGCGTAAAACTACGAGAAGACGGACGGGCAGTCTGCAGATTTTTTTAGCTGTGTCGCGCTGTCGCTGACAGGCAAAGGCGCAAGCCATGGCTAAATTAGATTTGTGTCATCTGCCTGCTGGCTCCAATTTAAACTCTCTCTCCTTGATCCCACGCTAGCTCACGATTATTGTCATATTTAATACCCGTCTCTAGCGCGACTACCACCAGCCAAGCTGTTAAATTTGCCGCGGCATGTGGAATGCCCATCAACTGCAAATCAACGGCTCACTTGCGACCGAGATCGCTTCGTGCTCGTGCTCGTGCTAGTGCCCGTAATCTTTCGTGGCGTACAAAAATTACTTCAGTCGGCCCAATTCCGACGCGATGACGGGAAGTCGTTTTAGTGTTCTTCCTGACCCAACCGATCTATCCCGCCTCCGTGCTGCAATATAATAAATGGCTCCCTCACCCGTTATATCATTCGCGACTTGATCGACCCACCATCACTCGCCTCCTCCGGAGTCTCATCAAACTGTGTCTGCCCAACGGCATGATCCAAACCAGTTGCTTCTCAGCACTCCACCCGTACCATATCAACCCGACACAGGCATGCTCACCGCGCCTATCGCCCGCACCGGTAACCGAAACTCCGGTTTCGCGACACCACCGTTCTGCGCCAGCAGCAAGTACAGGAACCCTGAAGGTCCACCTACGACTGCTTATGTCATCTACCTTGGTGATCTGCGAGAACGCGCACGCGTGAGCGGTGCCTGGTCGTATTTGCCCGGTGGTCTCTCCAAGAGTCGAGTCCACCGACTTCAACTTACCGTCGTCCATCGCGGCGACGTTGCGAGGATCAACGACCGTGCTGGCGACGGACGCGCGACTGGTGCGCCGGGAGCCCCTGGAGTCCGACATAGCGGTTGACAGACGCCGGTGTTGGGGTTGCAGTTCAGAAACCGCACTCTGGAGAGAAGTAATGACCCTTGGCTTTGCGATAGCTGCGCGTGGTCTCGGTGCGGCGTCCTGCCATTCATTGTTCTGGCCGTTAATAACACTGCAGGCGACTCTCGGCCAGCCTATACAGCAATTGCATTGAGCTGCGTAGTGATGGTGCCTCAGGATGGAGCTGTCACTTTGCAAGTTTACAGCAATGGCACGGCATCTATCTGAGTAAAATAACTAACTGACTCCGCCCATCAGCAGTCACCACATAAGTTATACACCGGCAGCCAACACCTAACTAATTCCCGCTGAGCGGTATATGTTTTACCATTAACAGTGCTGTAATCGGCAATCGATATAGTATATCATGCGCCGGCGACTGCTCTATTGTGTCCAGTCGCGTTGAAAGCAGGCGTTTTTCTTGCCGTACACTGCACACAAGCCCCTTGAAACCGGTCTGCGGGCTGCCGCCCGTCCTCTGCCGTATAGCCAAACCTCCTAGCCGCCGGCGTACGTACCAGATTTGTCGAGATATTTGTTTCCAGACGAGCAAACCGCCGGTCATTAAATTTCTAACGCGGTAGTTCTTCACGACTAGTATGATTCGGCCCTAGACCCCATATTGTTAAGTACCGTCTGCATTTAACGATTTCCGGATCATCAAGAGTTTCCGAAACACGCCCCGAATGGCAGCCATCCTTGAGGTCACGTCCTCGCCCGTGCACTCGGCCGGCAACAGCACGTCTCTTTCCGAAAACACGAGCACTACAACTTTACCTGAGGGCGTCGTGCTCGCATCCCAGGAGATCCAAGCCAAATACGAGCGCCCAAATATCAACTTGGGCCTGCTTGCCGGCGGCACTGAGAATTGGGAGGATGTCAGTGCGACTGACGTTGATAGGTATGCCCGATGATGGAAAGTCGACAGAGGATTTGCGCTAACTCTGTAGATACGGATTCATTATCAAACAGAGTCCTCCGCCGTTGGGGCTCCGCCAGCCGTCAACAGACGGGTCGTCGTTGCTCCATCTCCATTTCCTCCTGCGGCCAAGAAACATGAAAGTACGAGCGCCAGCCATCATCGACTATTCGCCTCAACTCGAGCCACGACACGAATCAATGCGGGAGGTAAAATGGCGGGAAATGGCTGTCCGGCGGATCAACGAGAAAACAGGCGTCGTCACTTATCATTTTGAAAAGACTTTGAAACTTGTCGAGAGGACTTTCAAGGGTATTCCCGATGCTTGGAGGGTATGGTTTCGCGGTAGTTCAGATCCCAGGAAATATAGACACTAACAATCTAGGCCTCGGCATGGCGGTCATTTCTCACCAGCTCTGCAAGGAAAAAGAAAAATTACGTCCCAGACCGTGACCTGGAGGCACTTTACCCAGTAAGTCCCCCACAATTCTACCAAATCACAAATGCCAACCGTTATTAGAAATATGTCGCCGAGCCTTCACCCCACGACACCCAAATCGATCTCGACGTACCCCGTACGATCAGTTCCCACGTCATGTTCTCAGCCCGCTACCGCGGTGGCCAACGTCTTCTCTTCCGTGTCCTCCACGCATTCTCGCTACATATTTCAGACTTGGGTTACGTTCAAGGCATGGCGCCGCTGGCCGCGAACTTACTTTGCTACTACGACGAAATAACGTGTTTCATAATGCTCATCCGCATCTTCACAACACGGCATCTTGAGGAACTCTACGCGCACGGATTTATTGGTCTCATGGACGCGTTCGAGGATCTTCGTGTTGCACTACACAGGCGCAAAATAGGACAAACGTTGGAGGCTCTGAAGATCGAGCCGACATTATACGCGACAAAATGGTACCTGACGCTCTTTAGCTACACCGTTCCATTCTCCACGCAGTTGCGGATCTGGGACGTGTTCTTCTTACTGGGCGACGATGGGCTAGCTGTTATCCATGCCGCCGCGCTCACACTACTCGACAGTATGCGCAGTACGTCTTTCCCTTCTTGTCAACTGCAACTACTTATATCTGACACTCTGCTAAAAAAATTCAATAGACACACTCGTTACGGCGGATTTCGAAACAGCTATGCAGCAATTAAATCGTTTCGTTGACGCCAAGAACCCCGATTTATTCATGGAAGTCCTTGAGTACGAATATAACATTTTCCGGTCTCGAAAGATGCAGCGCGCATTGTCCCGGAAAGCGTCCCGGGCGAATGCCGGGTTGTCGTCGTCGTCGTCGTCACGGAGGAATGAAAAGAAAGTATGATACTATTTGACGTCTACAGTTTTGGCATTTTTGATTATTTTTGCGGGCTTGCATGTGGAGTTTTTGAGCTTTGGACTTATTTCCGTGGTGCATATGCATTACATTTTTCGCTGCGCCAAGCAATAGAGAAGACGATCTCCTGTTGACGGTCCGAAGCAAGCATGTGCCAGATCATGTTTGGTACACCACATATATAACTAATGTGTATAATAATACGATGTAATGCATTATTTCAATCTCAGAAAAACAAACACAACCTCGTATAAATTACATATGAACCTATATGATACTAGCGACTGTACTGTGCGCAGCTTACTTGTAGAACTCAAACTTATCCACATCGCTCGTCGTCTTGACTTGCGAATTATATGCCTCCTCAAGATCCGAGTTCAAGATGACATATCTATTCTTGCGCACGGCGCGTAAACCCGCTTCCTGCATAATGGCCGCAATCACGGCACCAGATAACGGGTCGTTTCGTATGATGAGCGAGTCGAGGTCTACTTCTGGCGCGAGCGACATCTTGGAAGCAACTGTTGAGAAAATTAGGCGGCGCTCGCGGCGGTCGCGGAGGGATGGGAATTCGATTTTGCGGTCCAACCGGCCGGGCCGAAGGAGCGCTGGGTCGAGTGTGTCGGCCCGGTTGGTAGCCATAATTACCTATTGCTGTTGTTAGAGCGATTCCGTCATTAAAAGTGGCCCAGACATACCTTGACGTTCGAAGTTTGGTCAAAACCGTCCATCTGGTTAAGCAGCTCCAACAAGATTCGCTGCACTTCTCGGTCCGCACCAGTCTGCGCATCGAATCGCTTTGTCGCAATCGCATCAATCTCATCAATGAAAATGATCGCAGGCGAATTCTCCCGCGCGAGTCTGAAAACATCTCGCACCATTCGAGGACCTTCACCCAAATACTTTTGCACAAACTCCGACCCGACGACCCTGATGAACGAAGCTGTCGTGCTGTTCGCCACCGCCTTCACAAGCATGGTCTTACCCGTGCCAGGCGGTCCATACAGCAACACACCGCGTGGTGGGTCAATCCCGATCTGCTTGTAAAGCTCGAAATGCGTAAGAGGCAGTTCGACCGCTTCTCGAATCTCTTGCTTCTGCATATCCAAACCACCCACATCTGCGTAAGAGACATCTGGCTTCTCATTCGCGCCAAGCATCGCGATACTTGAATCCGCCTCTGGTGGAAGAATATCGACCAGTGAATTCGAATGCCGATGTAACGCAACGGATGACGACGGCTTCAACAATTCCCGATCCAAAGTCGATAAAATCCGCACAACATAATTCGACCCCGTAGTGGAGCCAACGATAGCAGTATGCTGATCAATCGGCTCCAAAAACTGCCCGATCACAAGCGGGACAGACTGAATCCGCTTCACCTCCTCTTGTGCCCTAACAAGCTCACGCTTCAGATTTCGTTGCTCATCCTTGATGTATTCCTCCTGTAAATTCAAATATTCTAGTTCTCGTTCTAGCTTCTTGAGACAACTGTATGGATCCCCTGGTGCTGCTTCCAAGAATTTCTTCGTCTTCTTAGGTAACGCTTTTGTCGGTGTGGCGGCAGGCGGTGTCGCCTTCGCTGAGTTCGTTGGTACGATACCTAGTTCCTCCATTGCAGATTATGATTGGAACTTCAGTATATATTCAGATCGCAATTAAGAATCTACTGACAAATCAAGGTTTTGAAGCTCTGATGAAGAACCGCTGCATCAATGTGGTGCACTGGATGCCAAGATGATATTCGCTGGATCGAGTGTGGCCAGTAGGGACGCACAACTGAACAAAAAGCCGCGGGACTTGTGCATCTCAAATCCAAACGCCCGACGCACAGCAATTGTGTTATATTATAAACCAATCATATCCAATAAATGAACGAAATCTTAAATGATACGATAACATAATAAACGCCCAAAATACAAAACTTACAAAATCCATGCTCTTAACCAATTGATACAGCTAAAGTTTCAACTACCCCTCACAAATAACTCATGCATTTTATGTCTAAACTCGGAGACTCCTCTTTTTCTGCAATATCAAATCTGCATCGTCATGGTCTCTGGAATGCTTCTTCGGTTTCGATCCCACCAGCTCATTCTTCTGCACCGGAGTCGGTACAATCTCCACCACACCGTCAGTCCTCTCCACCTCGCAAAACTCCTCTGGCCTAATCAATTGTATTTTAAATGCCAGTTTCTCATTCCTCTCTTTAAACATAGATATTTCGTCGCCATTCTTCAGCGTAGCCTGCATACCCGATCCTACTCTCTGGTTATTCACAAAACACCCGTTCGTCGAGAAATCGCTTAGATAAATGGCATCGAGATCGCGGTCATGTCCAGCATCGCCACCTCCGTGGCTGTTCCGCTTTCGTCGCAAATAGCAGTGAAACTTGGATGTCCGACTGTCGGTTAGCTGGATATCACATTTCCTCGCCCGACCGAACCAGGCCTGTTCGCGAAAGATCATGATGTCTTTGTACGGAATACTGTCCTTCATGGTTTCTAGCATGAGCCAAGTTTTCGGTGGCAGCTCGCCTATGGAGGATGAGCGCAAGTCGTTTTCGTCAGCGTAGTATCGTACGCCGCCTGTAATTGGCAGCTGACCACCACCGTCGACTTTAAATTTGTTCTCGTTGGCGCCTTCGCCATCCGGTCCGATTAATGACGTTCGCGCATGCCCTGAAGCCGAAAGACCTCGAGATATCTCTAGCTTAGCAGTCCGTTTTTGTAGTTCTGAGCTGTCAATGTCAGATGCATGCCCGAGAGCAACTTCCTCCACTCCTTCCATTGCACCGTCAATTACGTCGTCTTCATCGTCCAGTTTGCTTTCCACAACCTCAACGTTATCTTCATTTAGCGGACTTGATGCATCGGACTGTGCATCCTCACGTAGCCACCTCAAGAGCAGTGCTGCCTTGGCAGTGAGTCTCTTCTTTGGATTGACTTCTAGCAGCGCTCTGATGAACGCATTCGCATCTGCGGAGACTTTTGCATCATCAAGGGGCTGCTGAGAATACTCACCGGCTATAATCTGGTTACATAATTGCTCTTGCGTACTCCCATTGAACGGTAGATAGCCGGTTAATAGAACATACACCATACATCCTATACTCCACATGTCGACCTTATTTGAATAGTATGTCGACGTCCGTTCGGCATGACCGCGAGAGGAGTCTCTAGCTTGCATGACTTCCGGCGCCAGATACGCCAACGTACCGCAAAAGGTTTTCAAAAATGTCCCTGATTCTGAAATCTTTGCCAGTCCAAAATCAGAGACCTTGATCTGTATTGAATCCCCGTCACAGTCACCTTCTGACACGAGGAGAATATTGTCTGGTTTGATATCTCGATGTGAAATTCCTGCTGAATGCACATACACGACGGCCTGCAATACTTGCTTCACAACAATCTTTGCCATATTGTCGTCCATTGGACCGTACTTTGTGATATAGTCCATGAGATCACCGCCGGCGACGTACTCCATCACAAGATAGACATTTGATCTGTCCTCGAACAACTCTTTCAATTTGACAATATGCGGATGATCCAGGCGCATCAAAATATCAACCTCTCGTTTAACAGCCAAACCAGCCATGATACGTCTCCGCGGAATCACTTTAACAGCAAACACTTCTCCAGTCGCACGATCAACAGCCTTTCGCACCGTCGCAAATGCGCCCTTTCCAATTGTATCACGCATGTCGTATCTGCCGTATACACCAGTTTCTGATGTATTTTCTTTCACTTGCTGTTGCCTGCCGCGTAGAAAAGCCGGTCCGAAGTTGATCAAAAATCGGATCTCGTCTTGTGGGACTCCCATACCTAAGCCAATCTCGTCACCCTGTGAAAGAATGCACGATCGTTTTCGAGGTAACCGTGATTGGTTGAGAAATGTGCCGTTTGTGGAAACATCCTCAATTAGAACAATTGGTGGTTCATTGGTATTTGGAGGAGGATCCCGCTACCAATACCGTCAGCAAGTATATAACGTCCAACATTAGAAATCGACTCACTGTCCATATTCTAAAATGATTGTTCGAGACTCTTTTAACTTCTCCCATATACACATCGCAACGCGAATTCCGGCCAAATATCCATTCTTTCTTCGTGACTGATTTACCATCGAACCCAATTGAGGTTTCGTCCATCCGTAACACTACGTTCTTGATATTGCCCGTCAAACACACTAGTGTGCATAGTATATTCTCATCTTCCTGATTTGAAGAATCGTGCTGCCCCCACTGTTGCGGAACAGTGGACGGCTGTGTGGCAAAGTCTGGATCTTCCATGATCGGACGTGGGAGATCCAGAAGATCGTCTGCGGGAGGCCGTTTTGTTTCGGTGGTTGATATGGAGCTGGGTGAAGGGGTGCCAGGCGCAATGTGCAGCCCCGCGAGGCACGGGGAGACGTTGAAGCGTAGATAACGTTTGTAACGGGCTTCGCAGTTTGTCGCGTTTTTACATGCTGAACGTCGTAAAATTTTCTATAACCGCAGCAATGTATTTAAGGTAAACCAAAATCATATATAGCGGCATGGCGAGTTCGTCTGGTGATATGGAGGCCAGTGAGGTCATGCGCGACATCCCCCTGTTACGACGGCAGCTCTCCTCGTCCTCCCCAAGCACGCCCGGCGCATTAACGTCCTTCGCATCCTCGCCTCTACTGTCACCTTCTACGCGACAGCAGTACACTGATCCTCCTGTTATTCTCGATATTGGAGCACGCGGTATTAGAGCTGGAATAGCCGGTTTGGAACGGCCCGTCTGCGAGCTACCTATCGGTCCTGATCCCAGAGGAAGAATCAAGACGCATGTGCTTTGGGACTTGGATATGAGAAATACAAAGATGGAGGATGTTCATGATATACTACAAGCAATCCTGAGGGATGTATATTACAAGTGAGTCTCAAAATAAGTTGCTTATTATTCTGTGTCCTTGTCATACTCAATCATGTGGAATAGATATCTTCTCTTAGATGGGAAAAGCCGGAAGGTGGTGATCCTGGAAAACCCAATGATGACGCTGCAGCTTAAGAAAGCTATTGCTTTTGTCTCGTTTAATTACTTCCAGGTATATTACCAGCAATTAATTTCGGATCTCTAGGAAGGTTTGGCTGACATGGTTGTAGTCAATTTCCGTCACTTATATGCTTTCCCCGGTTTGTTCAATGCTAGCAGCTGGAGCTCGAACGGCACTTGTGGTTGATATAGGATGGCATGAGACAACCGTTACTCCGGTATGTTGTGGCTAAGTATGTCAGTGGGTTTAAGGATTGTATTAGCTAACTAAAGCAGATTTACGATTACAAGCCTCTCCTATCCGCCGTGAAATCGACATTACGCGCGGGAAAGCTATTGCATGACCTAGTTAGCGGGGCCTTGAAAGAATTCACTGACGTTTTACCCTCATTCAATGAAGTCGAGGGATTCATTGTTCGAGCCATGTATTGCACCCCTATTGACACGATAACATCCTCAACTTCTCAACAAGCCTTTGCGATCACACTATCCGGAAGCACATATTATGTTCCCAGCTCAGAAACGCGATATAGCCCGCTAGTTCAGTGTTTCATACAGCGCGCACAGGACAACGTCGACGATATCGATTGTTTCCCTATTCCTGACCTTATAGTATCTTGTCTGTCTGGACTCGGTATTGACACTCGAGCCAGTATGCTCTCTCGGATAATTTTTGTCGGAGGGTGCAGCAATATTCCAGGATTAAAGTTAAGAATACTGGATGAGGTGCGGAATTGTCTAGTATATGATTCCAATAGCGGTCACAGCATAGAGCTACAGAAGAATTTCCGGCCGTGGACTATAGGCGATAGATCTCGGATCAAAAGCATAACAAGTCTGGGAGCATGGAGCGGAGCGAGCTTATATATCTCGCGAGAAAGAGATTATCTACTAAGTGGAGGAGGGGGAGGGGCAGGGCCGCGGGCTATCAGACGAATTCGGGCGGAAACTGCAAGCGGCATTGGTCATACAACTAGTAGCAGCTTTCGGATATTAGGGGAGGTGGAGAGGGACAAGTTTTTACTAGACGAAATTTACGCGGATAATATTTTTGACTGGACAGTCCCAACGAAATATGCATAGTGTGTACTTATAGATATCGAGAGTTATATGTATATTATATCCTGATGAGTTTGTGTACAATATAATTGATATATGAAATGTTTCTGGGACGATCCAAATACAGCATTTCACCGTCGATGCGTTATTACTAATCGCTATGCTGTGTCTCCTTGTACCACTTATCTTATTCTATTCGAGACCGACTTGGAGTGCGTTGACGGCTGTGCTTGTATCTTCGTCGGAATTGCTTTACCTGAGGTTCATCAATTTTAACTGTTCCACCTGAGTTTTGGATCTCTCCTCTAATAATCCCACTTTGTGTCGTCGACGTGGGAATAAATTTGAAGTTGTCACTAATAGAGTGCGCGATTGAACGTGTCCTTAAGTTAACAATTCCAATATTCTAAATTGCAATTTAGTACATTCCCTGCCAGTATGGACACAATGATAGTTACCTTGTGGCGTATTTCTGGATCGCTACCTCCCCAGTCCTTCAAATTATTTCTTAAGTACCTATCAATATCATCAATGTCAGTGGATATTTTGGCGGTGCCTGCAATCGACACCCATTCGGCCTACTGTCGTTAGACTTATGAATGATACAATGGCAGAACGTGGCAATACAGTTTCATTGTTCTGGAACGAAAGATTTATATTCGGATTGTCGTCGATGTCCTCAATCTTCAACGTACGCGTATTTGCATGAAACACAAAGTCAACACCATTTTCCTGTTCCATAAATTAGTTTGCCGCTTGAAACATTTTGAAACAAGATCATACCATTTCAGACACGACGGTGGCACTGGCAAGCAAGTGGCCCTTGGGTTTTTGCGATGTCATCATGCCGATTCGCTGTTTTCTGATAAATTCTAAAACCTCGTGTATTTTCTCTCGCACCCTTCTCTCGTCGTCTGTTTCTGGCTCATAGGGGTTGAAATGTTTCTTGAATAGATACCGGTACGCGTTAGAAGATGACAGCTTCTTCTCGTCTTGCAGAAATGTAGCTGATCTTGTCGACCGAGTCCGGTCGTCACTAAACGTGATATGACCGACTCTTGTCTCCAAGCCAGTCGCATCGGCAGATTTTCAATGCTCGGAAACTGGAGATCGGCCGACGGTGGACCCCTCCCTTGTCTTGCTTGGGCTAGGACTCTGACTCCAACGATGCCGCATTGACCATCGACTTCGACCAGGCTTCGTGTCCAAATTATCGTTATTTTCCGGACATTCGTCCCTCTGTGCCTCATCAAAAGACACATGTCGATTGTGCCGTTTTGGAGTTATGTTGGACTCTATTTCCGGCACTGTTAACGACGACGGGTAGGTTGTCTGTTCTAAAGTTTCACTGACAGTCCGCTGCATGACCGGGATACTGTGTAACTATAATGTTAGGCGATATTCTATGTTAGCTAATATCGTTAACGGGATCATGTTGAATCTCGCGATGTCAATAAGTTTGGGACAATTTCCAAAAATAGGCTTTAATCTAAGGACCACGTGAATCATGGCTGTGGCTATGGCGAGCAAAAGTGGCGCACGGATAGCGCGAACACCCCTGAAATCCGCGGGCGACATCGGTAGATCCAAAGATCATAATCTAAAAGGTTTCGACAGCAGGGAATACAATGTACTGCCTAATATTGAATTTGACGGATTGTTAAGCGAAATCCCCGTTGGACGATAACGTTCATTGTCCGCTGCCATATTACGAATGAAGCCGTGATCACATCACCGTTCTGGCGCGACATTCTATTTTTCTCCGCCGGAGTTTTGTTCATAATATTGGTCCACGAGATTATCTCGTCGACAATCACCCTCGACGTAGACCCCGCTTTCGCGTAATTTAGCAATTCTCCATTGAGACCAAGACAAAGTTCTTTATTTTATAACAACTCTCATAAATTCACTTAATACAAGGTATGACTAACACAATAAACATCTCGATGTTCCGCAGAGTGAGTCAGCTAGAAGACGACTCTAGCAGCTTGATTGCTCTCTCGCTTTCGCGCTCTAGAAACTCTACCAATCTATCGCACTTCGTCAGTAGTGTTCGCTCACCCACCTCAGCCATACGCCTAATACACTGCTCAACTGTCATGCCCAAGTCCATCTCTGGAATGTCGTCTGCGTCACCTAAAACCGACGGTTTAGCATCAGTCTGTTCCTCTACATATCCTGACAAACTCTTCCGCGACCACTGAAGCTTATTACATGGGACGTCTCTAGAAATTGGAGCGACATTGCCATTATGCAGACTATCCGTGAGTACCAGCGGAGAACTATTCAGATTGACTGCTCTAGATATAAGCTTTTCTCTTGGACTCGAAGCCACTGCACCTCTCCTAATAGAGCAGGCATCGATCGCAGGAAGTTGTCCGTGAACGAGAGCAGGCGTGCTGGATTCCATATTAGGGCTGGTCTGGGAAATTGTAGTAACATTTGTATCTTCATTCCTGGATTTCGTACCACCGGCCGGAATATCTTTTGCGGACGTTCTACCTTCCCCCGGGAGCCCGGCTTGCATAAAAATTTTCAACGGTTCTCTCACACTCTGTGCTGGACTGTTTCGGGCGCTCGTAGTTGAAATATGTTCTTCAGTTGCACGAGCCATACTAGCTGTTTTTCGTGAACTCGCTAGAACTACCGGGATAGCCGGCATGTGTGTCTTCGGTGTTGCGTTACGCGAAGTCGGTCTTGCAAGCGATCGCGGGGCTTGATCTGGATCGATTTCAGTCGCAGGCGTGGATGGAGGTAGCACAAAGTCGCTAATATCGTTTGCCTTCACATTCACATTCACGTTCGCGGTCGCTGGTTCTAGCGCTTCTTCATAGTTTTCAGAATAGTTTGCAATCAGTTCCTCCAAAAGGCTTGAGCTGTTGTTTGATCCGGATGGCGCTGGGGAAGCATTCTTGACCACAATCTGCGGCAATGGCGGTACGGGTGGTACAGTTTCGACTTTAGGACTGGTCCTCTGTAGTGTCTGCTTTCTCTTCGCTGTCTTCGTCTTCATTGGCCTTGGGCCTCGGGTTCTCTTCACAGCGATCTCTGGTTCTTCTTCGCCTTCCGCTATGGAGTCTGTCGGCACACTACTTAAAGTGATATCTCGGGAAGCTGCTAATCTTGCTGATAGCCGTCGTTGTTGTGATGTCTGATTAGCGTTCGACTCGTCAACATCTCGGGAGGTATCTTCTGCAGTAGACGATCGACTAGCTTTGCTGTTTCGCTTGTTCGCTCTCCGCTTAGGTTTAGGCTCTTCGACTTCGACTTCTTCGTCCACCACCATTTCAGAACTCAGCCGTTTTCGGGGATTTGTCTTTTTAGAAACAGCTGATGTTGACTGTCGCGCTTTGGAGTTTCTTTTGCCCTTGGATGAACCTCTATGTATTCGAGTAAAGAAGTAACAATCAGGACCGCGTCGCCTATGCTCCTCACTAATCGCATAGTTAGCTGAAAATTTCAGCAGGTAATAGATATCAAACTGCTTCATACGTAGGATCATCTTTGGGCTCCCATCCATCTAAGACTACACCACAATACACGCATGCAGCAAAATCATCGCCCGATCTCCCCGGGTTGTAAAAGAATCCGGCTCTACTCATCTAGCCGTAAGTCAATTAACCCCTGCTTGTCAGAATCTCGTGCTCGAGCTCGACTCACATTACTGCTAGTAGGAACCCATCCTCGCTTTCCGTCATGAGGCCACCAAGTACCAAAAGTCTCCAATCTAGCTCTCAGCATGTCGCTACTCTCCGGATCATGATACTCCTCATCTTTCCAGTCTGATCCATGAATAATTGCCCATCCACACCGTGGCGAGTGATCGAGATGCTCTATTTTAGGGTCGTCACCTTGGTTCCATCCGTCGAGGCTCTTGTCGCAGAGGAAACAGGTAACATTATCTGGTGACTGCGGAGACGGATTATATATGAATCCTGCCTTGGCCATCTAAACCCCGCAGACTAGTCAATCACATAAAGAAAAACATAAGATAATTGTAAAAATACCTGTGTCACACTTGGTCGACTATGCGGCCATGCTTTGACCCCTCCGCGTTTCGCTCCATTCCCAACACGATGCGCTCTGAATGAAGCTATTCGGTCGTCAAAGGCGGCCAATTCCTTAGACACCACCATGTCTTGTAAGAACTACAATAAACCGAACGACGGTAAGTAAAAAAATTAGCTCTATAGAGGTAGGCCGTCAGCACAACATGCCACGACATAAGAGGATGGGAGATTCTGCGTTTGTGGCTTCTTTAGTTATGGTGTGGCTGTAATGGTTGCTGCGGCAACAGGAGCCGCACCCGACGAGTAAACAGAGATGCAGTCACAGCGCGTGAGATTCTTGTTGGACAAAAATTGACGCCGCAGCTCTATCAAAATGCATCCAAAAAATTTACGCGTAAACCATAGTGTAGGTAGTCTCCATATTGATTGTCAAGCTGGCTATACATTGTTTGATATGCCGATAGCCATCTATGGATTGACAAGACTATGGATATAAACATTCTGCCTATCGCGCCGACGTGTGCACAAGACTAAGGATTCATCCCTTCACCCCTCAAGCTCGGCAATGACACTAATCCACGATACCGAGACCTAGTGAAGTAAGCAAATGGGTGGAAGAAAATTCAGTTTACTAACCGTATTCAGTTTACTAACCGTATACACCTACTGCCGGAATCAGGATGATACGGCGTCCACTGAGAGCGAGGCCGAGTGTGCAGCAGTAAAAGGGGTGACGCGCGCTTACCTTAAAATTGCTACGCGTTTATGCACTAAGCGCCACATGATTTCGCGTATCTAGCCTTAATAGCGATAATTGATGGGCTGAGACACCGCCCCGCGACACGCTAATGCACGCTGCATCCCCTTAGTTGTGAATCCTTGGAATTCAACGAGCAGGTTACTATTCCCCGGAACCCCGGGCGTTGCTTCAGTTTTCAAGGTCTCTTCTACTCTTTATATCTTGCGGTCGCTCGTTTTCTTGTGTTTGTTTCGTTTTGCCCGAGTATTTTAGTGCAGTCATTCCTTTTGCTCTGCTCCTTGTTTGCCGTGTGTGTACATTCACTATTGGTGTTTACAAACTCGTTAGAGTTATCGACACTGGACTTTATGCATATCTAGTACTACTACGGCTCAATGGAATCACTGGAAGGTAACAGTCAAGATATTCTTGTCACTTTATCGTTGTCCGATACATCATCCGTCGCGAGCTTCGTTCCGGAGATCCTGTCAGATATGGCTCCTTCTACGGCACACTCGTCGATAGGAACATCGCTTGAGCCGTCTGAACTTCCTATCTACGAGTCGCGAGGCGAGGATTACGATGAGTTTGAGACTGTAAACTGGAACGAATTGGAGCGGACAGAGTGCGAGGAGTCACGAGAAGTTGCTAGTGACGAGGTATTTTTCACTGTCTTTGAATTGACAGGCTTCATTATAATGGTTAACATGTGACAATTTAAAGAATACTGCGTATTTGTTAGCCCGGTTGGAACGAGAAAATGCGAGATTTGAGCGGGACCCTAAAGCATTAACATCCAGCGCTCTACCACTGAGACGCCGGCCTTTGTCGGTAGACAAGTTACGAAAGATCGCTGAAGAGCAAAATACTTTACGGATATCTATGGTTCCTAATGCTCCACAGCTGACAGACCTGGAATTTTGGGCAGCTCTTGTTGCAGACTATCCTCGTACAGCTGCTAAGCTTCCAAATTTGCTGTCCAAGAAGGTATGATGGATTTCGAATTTTGAGTGGCAGTTTATATTCTAATGGTGACGCAGATCAAGGGAGGCGTGCCACCTCCATTGCGTGGTCTAGTGTGGCAAAGTATGGCCGGTGCGGGCGATCCAATACTAGAGTCTTTGTTCATCGCGCTCATTGCCGAACCTTCACCGTACGACAAAGTAATTGGTCGAGATCTACATCGTACCTTTCCTGAGGTCGAGATGTTCAGGGAGCGAGGCGGTCGAGGACAAATAATGCTCGGTCAAGTCCTTCGTGCATTCAGTTTGTACGACATGCAGGTCGGATATTGTCAAGGTCTCGCATTTTTAGTTGGTCCCTTGTTGATGCATATGGATGAGCGCTCGGCGTTCTGCGTACTCGTGCGGTTAATGGAAGAATATGATTTACGGACGATGTTTACGGCGGACATGGGGGGACTCCATCTTCGAATTTTCCAGTTCACGCAGCTATTGCGAAAGTTCGTTCCCGCGGTCGATGAGCATATGGAGAATCTCGGCGTGCAGTCGATCTACGCTACTCAGTGGTTTCTTTCCTTCTTCGCAGTCACTTGTCCACTGAACATACTGCTCCGGATCTATGACGTTATATTCGCCGAAGGAGCGTTGGAGACATTAATGCGCGTAGCCGTTGCGGTCATGCAGGCCAATGAAGAGCGAATCTTGGCGTTGAAAGAGGAGGACGAGGTACTTCAGTTCCTCCTAGGTCGTTCATTATGGCAGGTATACGAAGGGAATGCGGACGCGCTTATCTCAGACGCGATGTCTCTCACGACAGTGGCCACCCGAGACGCCTTGGAAGATCTTGAGAAGTTGTACAAGTCAAGACGGGCAGCCACAGCCGATGCCGTACTGCATATTTCAGAGTCTCCCACAAAAACGATGAGCATGCAAACTTCCGAGCTGCATGCAGCTGCAACTCGATTTCTGGGTCGCATATGGGCGAATGTTGGGTCCAATTCTCCCGCTCCTATGACACCTACCAACAGTATGCCTGGTCGAACATTGAGAAGAACAGCATCCAGAGCGTCGCTGACGTCTACCATCAACTCACTCGAGTTGGATGACGGTTGTCAGTTTTTGCGCCAATCAGATCATAAGCAGAACATAGAGTTGCATAACCAGATAGAGGATCTTGTAATGGCTCTGAGTGTGCTTCAGAAACAGCATGTGTCCACTGTAGAAGAACTCGAGGTGGAAAGAAGAGCCAGAGAGGAAGAGCGGAGCGCATTTCAGACCTTTTTGTCAACCCTACCAGAAGACAACGAGAATCCGGACGTGGCGAAGAGTATCGCGGATATGAAGGAAAAGTTCAGACACCGAGCTGATATATCCCAACGTTTAATGACATTCAAAGACCTGATTAAGCAACTCGAGATGTCACAAGCCGAGATGTTGATGGAGAAAGAGCGAAACGCTTTCTTAAAAAGAGATCTGGATTGCAAGTGCGTTGAAGTTCGGGACTTGAAAGACCAGCTATTCGAGGTTAAGAGCAGGTATCAAGATATTCAACGCGAAAAGAGCAAACTGGAGCGGACATTGAATGAAGTGAGACAGCGGCAAGCTCCAAGAGAGGATCTTTCTTCTGACTATGAGTATTACGATCCGAACAGCAGTCCAGTAGTCAGTAGTACGGCAGCACGGTTGTCGCCGACGGCACACGGACTTCGGGAATTGCGTCTTGGTCGTCAGAATCAGCTCCATGGACAGACGTTCAGTAAGAGAAGTAGCTCGCTGTTTGTGCCTGAAGAAGTCGCCGTGGCTCTTAATGTGTCATCTTCGCCCACACCCAGTTCACTCCAGCCACCTTCGTCTCCAGTAGCGGGATACAATTGCGACTCGTGCGATGCGTTACGCATGGAACTAGCTACTTCGAAGACAAGTGAGGCCGTTGCTAGGCAAGAACTCGAGGAATCAAAGAATAAGTTTGAACAACTAAAACGCAGTGTGACGAGTGGAACGGGTTCAAGAGTGCCTATTACACGGTATGCTACAGCACCGACAAATATGCAGTCCGCTTCAGGAAGCATAGGTGATGGACAGGCTAGTGCTTGGCCAAAAATTGGGAAGTTTGGTTGGACGCGATGAAACGGGGATAGTCGTATGAGTAGGTCGTGTATGATCATTTTGGACGCATATTTGTATTATTATCGTTGGGTGGTAGATATTCATTTGAACATGTTCTCAGTTAATAGTATTTGCTAAGGAAGCTAAAATTACGAGAGGTTTATGACGACGTCGAATGCGAACGATGCAAGTGCTGCATTTTGCGCCTCATCCGCAGCATGCAGCCGCATTTATGTCAAGTCGTCCTTACCGATTTCCTCATCCAACAATAGCAACCACTCAACTCGGAACTAGATAATTCAAACCGCTTGATTGCGCCTCACCCACCGTGCCATATGAATGGTTCGGGCTATATAGATCCAAGTCCACTGATTTTAGCAGCGCGAAAATGACAGATATGATGAAGCTCGAACTGGACCGGAGGAGAGTGACGTTAGTGCTCGAGATCAACGCCGAGCTATTTCGCGAGTCGATACAGATCCAGAAGGCGTCGGAAGGCGATCCTGAGAAAGCGCGGCAGGATGTTACATTTATTCAGTAAGTTTTGTTGGAATTTGTGACGATGACTTTGTATATGGTTGTGGACGGGGATGTTAATGATGCTCTGGTTGTAGTTGTATGAAGAGATTACAGTGTAATCTTGCTTATTTGGCCGGTGTCGCGGATAGAGGGAAGATCACTCATGCGCCTCAGTACCCACAAATTTTAATACCGCCGCCTGATGTTGCGACTCTGGTCGAGCCTTATAAGAAGTTGCAAGAGTTATTCCGGGACGCAGTGACTGCACTGCAATCGATGCAGCCGGTGCAGCAGCAGCAGCAACTGCAGAATTCGCCGCAGGTTCCTTCACAGACGCATATCCCGCCACAGCAAGTACCGGGCTTGCAGCAACAACAGTATCAGTTGCAGTTACAGCAGCAATTACAGCAGCAGCAGAAGTTACAGCATCAGCAACTTCAACAGCAACAGCAACAACAATTCCACCAATTCCAACAACAGCAGCAACAATTGCAGCAGTTCCAACAACAACAATTTCAACCGCAGCAATTCCAGCAACTGGCTCAGCAGCAGCCGCAGCAGCAACAGCACCAGCAACAGCAACAGCAACAGCAACAGCAACAGCAACAGCAACAGCAGCAACAGCAACAGCAGCCCACGGGTGCGCAGTTTCAACAGCACCAGCAACGATTCTACCAACAGCAGTTGCTGCAGCAACAACAGCAGCAGCAGCAACAGCAACAGCAGCAACACAAGTTGCAACAAGCGGGATTCATGCCGAATCAACTCCAACCGCAAATTTAATCCTTGCATAATCAATTGGGGTTATAGAAGGAGAGTTGATATGACATATATACTCAATCTTGTATTCTACCTTGGCTTTGATATGACATATATACTCAATCTTGTATTCTACCTTGGCTTGGTTGGTTTGGTTGGTTTGGCGTATATCGTGGGTTAGTTTCGCTGCTATATTGGCAAAATGCTAGGGAATATTGCTTTAACGGTAGCCGTGGTGCATGACGGTAACATAAGCTTCTTGTATATTACCATGTTTGTTTGCTCGTGTTTTTCCTAGAAGTGGATGTACTATATTATCCATTAGTATTGCTCTGGACGTTTGGTTTTGCATACATATTACCATTGAATCATCTTGCTACAAGACATTTCTCATTATATTCTATTCGCTATTGTTAGGGTGTTGTCACAACTACCCAATCACCCACCTCCAACTAGGAGTGTAATTATGTCCCAATCTTTACAGCGAGGTAACCAAAGACATGCATATAGCAATATCATATCATATCAATTCCAATTAATCAAATCGTAACCGTAAATTCCCTCGCAATCGTTCACAATCGTTCACATGTCATAGTCATTTTGGAGGCTCATTTTCCTAGACCCTTTCGTCGACGACCGGCCCATCAATCAACGTCTCAGTCTCTCCAGCGTCGGAACTTCGCGACTCTTGTCTGACTTCGTCACGCAACGTTTTGACGATCGCTGTCAATTGGGAAATTTGCTTCCGAAGCTCGTTAATCTCCCACACGCCTGGCTCGGACTCGACATGTGGCGCCATTGCTCTCACGCGGTCGAGCCATCCGCAATGTTCAAGGTCTAATTCCGTTTCGAGATCTTCCCATTCCTGTCTAATGCCGTCGTCTGATTCGCCAGTTGCGCGGTTCCGCAAGATCTTGCCGGCGACATAGACCTCGTAAAACGCAATCGCAATTAAGATTGGCGAATACGCAATCTAATCCAAGTTAGATGACTTCAATCTGCGACATGCGCAAAAGCGGAAATAACAACGTACAGTCAAGACGATATCGTTCAATTTCGCGTACTTCTGCCTCGACATCCACCACTCGAACGGCAATATCAGACAGAAAATCTCAATCAGATTCAGCGGCGGGACAAACACGTTTTCGTCCGGCGCGCGCACGAACCGAAGCGTTTTTTGCGCAAACAAAGCCAAAAACTCGTCCACGGCATTATCATACACTTTTTCGTATGCTGAGTTGAACAAAGCAATAAGAATGTTGAGGAGTAGGACTGAAACGACGAAAGTGAAGAGGTAGTTCAATAGAGCGGCGAAAGGTGGGGCAAAATTCTCGAATGCCTCGAATTCGGGGGATGCTAAGATCGTTCGAGTCATGTACGCGAAAGACCTTGCGCCGACATCTACTGCGCCGTCTGCCGTGTCGAGACCAATGAATCCTTGCAAAAAACCGATGACGATGATGATCAACAGGACGAAGAACACAACGCTCTCTTTCATGAGCTCTTTCAATACGACGAGCATCGCACCAAAGAACTTCTGCATATCAAGGTAAAGAAGGAGACGGCTCCACATTAACGGCGCGCAGAAGGCGAGAATGCGGTAGGCCAGTACGTCATACGTCTCCCGCGAATTGCTATCGACTGGACTTCCGAGAGCTACCAATCGGATAACAAAGGACACCATCACCATCGAATAGAGCGTATCGTTAAAGGCAGACCAGAAACTGAAATAGTAGACACCAATGTGATAAAACTTGGCTACGTCATCAAAAATGTAGCCGAGCGTGAACACATATAAAAGGCCTTCCACGACATCAAAGCCTCGGGACGGATTTGCTGTGTTGACGGCGCCGGTATATAATGCCAAATAAACTATGGAAACAAATAGTTGAAGCGCGTTCTGATATAAAGGCGTCGTTATCCGATCTGGGTCGTAATGCGTCCAAAAGTCAGGAACGGCAGCATCTTTATACGATGCAAACTCTCTCGGATTGTCCGGGCTCTGGATGATCCAGCCATGCCAAATCCACGTAATACATTTCTGGAACCCGGACGAGCCGATGACAGTCAGCGCGTGGAGGTCAATCGCATATTCGAGCGCGTTTCTATGGCTCGTGACCTCGCTGTTGACTATGATCGAAAATCGGCGGCACAGCATCTGCTTGAACAAAAAGTCCTGGTTCGATTCATTCTCAATGAGACGTTTAGCAATAACTTCACATGCTGTCGCCTTACGCGCGTTGAGTTCGGCATCGTAGAGTTCCTCTAACTCGAGGTGACGGAACCATTGCTTGCACGTTAACAACGCATAAATGATACACGCCTTCTTGTCACCTTCCGCAGCCTCCAATGCTAACTCCAACACATTTTGAGTGATAACCGACGCGCCGCCAGGTCTTGAGATCCTGCTCTCTTTGACCTCGATCGGGATAATTGTGTCGATAATGGCCTTCAGTCTCAATGCGACGGCCATGACTTCCTTGGGCGTGATCACAGGATGTGGACACGTTTCTGCTGTCGGCAAAAGCGCTTCATAGTCGTCTTGCTGCGACTGGGACATAAGGGGACGTGGCAACTTGCTCTTCTGCAGCTTAAAAGCGGAAATCGGCATCGTCTCTGGATCGTTCTTGGACTGCGCGTCGTGTTATTTGTCTTTCCGCAAACTTGATAGCCCAAGAGTTCGAACGGTCGAAACTGGGGTGAGTAATCTTGAGGAAGTAGTGCGTATGCTCATATCACGTTCCGCCGCCCACTGAAAATTGTTTTGTGACTGAAAGGACCGAGTTCGTTAGGTAGTTCCGGTATGGATGATGAGATAATCGAAACCGGCGTCGCCAAATTGAATTTTCAGTTTGGGGACAACAGCCTCGCGCTAACTGCTGCGCCCCACGCTAGTTAAACGTGTTACACTACGTATTGTGCAAAAATAAGGTTCCTTCATTCTCTGGTCGAAACCTTGCTGAAAGTCTGAAGTTTCAATCTGACAGATCCGACAGCGCATCGTTCTGGTCTCTTCAGGTCGCTGTCTGCAATAGAGTCATTCACAAGGATATCGACATCGGAGCCTTGGATGCCGAAAGTAATTTTCCGCGCGAGATCATATGCTGTCTGACTAAATCATGTAAATTTTTTTGGGGAGTCGCATTCCTAGGGGAGTCGCATTCCTATACGACTAGCAATATTTAAATCAAAGCAAGTCCATTTTAGTCTATAACTATGTACAATATCTATACCCTGGCAAAAATGGATATCTAACGGTGACGACCTATCCATGCCAATAATTGGAATCTACTGGTCTTCCTCAACCTCAACAATCTCATTCTCCCCAATATTCTCATCGAGACACACCATCCTCCTAAACACAAACGACACGCACTCCATCTTCGGATCAAGCTCGAGAGCATTCTGGAGAACCTTGTCGTTCAACACGTCAGCTTTGTCCTCCAAATCGTCGTATTTCCCAATCACGGCGCGAGGATTAATGTGCGCATATTCGAGCAGTGCCTTCAACCGATTTTTGGTCTGCATGCGTTTCGGCAGAACGGACTGGCCCTGCAACACCTGTGTCGCCGAAATCCAGCTGCCGCCGCCCTCGTTCTCGTCCTCTGTCTCGGCGCCAGATTCACCATCAGCGCCTTCCTGCTTGATATGCATGCCACCCGTCCCGTCACAGTTGCATTCCAGCAAATCATGCGTATGGCACGGCGTATCCTCATAAATCGTGAAAATGTCCCGCAACTCCGACATCGTGAATGAGTTCTCGGATGAGTCGGCTTTGCCGTCCATGAGATTGTCTGCCAATCCCTTTTTCGTGAGTTGCCGCTGGAAGATTTTTTCGTCAATGCAGCCGGTCCTGTGAAAGTTAGTGCGAACTCAGAGGAGCGGTGACACGGGGCCGACGTACGTAAGGAGACGGTAGATGTACACTGGCCGTTTCTGACCGTCGCGGTGAATGCGCGCCATGGCTTGTAGATCAACCGACGGGTTCCAGTCAGTGTCGAACAGAATCAGCCTTGACGCGCCAATCAAGTTTATTCCCGCACTGGTCCAATTAGCATCCGACCCGGTCTGACTAAAACGACCAACAAAATGAACCACATACCCGCCACTCTTTGCGGACAACAAAAACGCAAACGATCGCGCTTGGTCCGCGGCGTTAAACGTGTCCACAATCTCCTGGCGTTTCTTCATCGCCGTAGTACCGTCAAGCCTTAGAAAGGGCAGCGCCAAATCCGCCAACAAGCCCTGCAGCAAATCCAGGGTTTGCGTGAAACTCGACACGAGTACGATTTTCTCATCGGTCTCGTCGTGAAGTTGTTGCAGAAAGCTTTCGAGAAAGATGAGCTTGCCGCTGCGTGCGGTTTTGGCTTTGATAGGGTCGATCGTCGAGACAAAGGTGTCGGCCTAGTTGTTGATTAATAGAAGACAAGATGGAAAATAAGAACTCAAGCTTACGGCTGTGGTGTTCAAGAGGAGTTTTGGACTGCTGCAGACTTTCTTTAGTGCCGTGATAGCTCGCAAATGGTTCGACATGTCGTCGCTCTTGATAAGCGATTTCATGACCTTAGATTCCAGCAACTCGTTGCATATTTCGAGTTGCGACCATGTCGGTTTGCAAAACACGACAAATTCATCTAGCGCCAGTCAGTTATGAGCGATGTCATTGGCAATCGAAAGAGCATTGCATACGCTTTGGAGGGAGATATTTGGCTAGAATGTCGGCCGTGCGTCGTAGTACGAATGTCTTTGTGAGCTTTGACAGCTGATTTCGTTAGCAGAAGAAGCGCAAGAGATCTTGGGCGGGTCGACCTCACCTCCTCAGAACGAGCTTTACCGAGCTCGATGTCTTGCTTGCGCGCATCAGGTTGTCGGGACCGAATAATCGGCAACTCAAATTGCTAACAGTGGTCGGCACTATATTCCAACAGGCACTACATAGCAGAAATACGTACCCTCTTAAATGCGTTGTAATTGTCGAACAAGCCCGGATTAATGAAATCAATCATCGAGAAAAACTCTCCCAAATCATTCTGAATCGGCGTTCCGGTCAGCAGCACCCGTCGGGGAGTCTTCATGCTTCGCAACGCCTGCGCAGACTTGTTGTTCGCGCTTTTAATGCGGTGGCCTTCGTCGCAAACGACAAGATCGAACGTGACGTCTTTCAACTCAGACTGCACGAGCCGCAATTTCTCGTAGCCGATAAGCATGACCTGGTAGACCTTGCCCTTTGTGAAATCCCTCAACTTTGCCTTTCCATCGACAGCGAACACGGCGACACGTTCCCGGCCAAGCCACTTCCTGAACTCGCGTTTCCAATTCGCAATCAACGTAACCGGACACACGATCATGACTTTTTTCGCAACAGGAGCTTGGCCCCACACGGGATTCTGCTTAAGCAAAGTCCAGGCTAGCGTTATCGTCATCAAAGTCTTGCCGAGCCCCATTTCGTCGGCTAGCAAGGCGCCGTTGCCGGGAATACCCTTCATGCCCATTACGCATTCGTACAGGAACCGCACGCCGTCGCGTTGATGCGGACGCAGGAATTTGGAGAGGTAGGGGTCGACTACGACGTCGACTACTTCCCCTTGAGTGCTAGTCGGCCGCGGAAGCACGAGCGCATTCGGCGCTGTCGGGTCGTGGCGAGGGATGGGGCCCGTGATGTTGTTGTGGTGATGGTTTGCGTAAAACGTCGCGGCGGAAAATTTTGCATCGTTTTTTGCGTACGGCGCTTTGAAGCTGGCCGATATCGACGCACTGGTGTTGAATTTCGGAGCAAGCGCCTTGATAAGGTGGATATCGTCGTCTGCATTATCGTCATGAACATCTTGGGCGTTGAGCGCCTGCGCTGCTTCGGGGTTAATGAAAATCCGACCTGACAGAAAATCTTTCTCAGATAATGGTGTATCAGCTTCTGCTTCGTAAGTCCCGACTCGAACCGTTTCGCCAGCTGACATCGTCGTGAATTTACGGCGAGTTTGGCCGATCCTGTTCTAATCATCAGCTCAACGCCTCAACAAAGGTTAAGCAAACAATGTACACTTTGCCAGAAATGTCGTGCAATGTGCAGACATTGCCCTTCACTATCAAGATCCCGTCGCCGTCCCACGTCTTATGTTTCTTCGTCGTTACCTTCCGCCAGAGCGCCGTGAAATATACATCCCCACCAGCACCATATCCGGCAGCATTTTGCTTCACCGACGGCACGAAATACGGACTGGCAAGCGCAGTCGTCGAGGCCGTTGTCGACGGCGGGAAGCTGCTCTGCCGCCGGCTCGAGGTGACCAGCGCAGTTCTGCTTTCGATTACCATGCATTCGTCATCAGCGCTTATATCCCGGCATTTTGAACTGACTCTGTTGCGAGATGAGATAGTTTGACAGTCATCGCCGTCATCTGCCTTGCGCTTTGTTCCCGCGACCGCGGCGCCAGTGCCTGCAGGTTGTTGGATTTCTGAAGACGAGGGAGTGCCAGAACCCCTTCGTTGCTGCAGCGGCGACGATGTCGGGGTATCCGGACGGATTATGAACGACGGCGGCTTGAATGGACGGTGCATGGCATGATTTTGCCGGGGCTCATGTGTTCCGTAATTCGTACTTCGTACTTCGTACTTCGTCGCGGGATTGTATCGGTAGGAGCTGACGCGTGGAACGCGACGCTATTAAGGTTTGAGGTCGTCGACGCGAATTCAGGGCCGCACGAGTGTACTCGATAACGCGTTTGAGGAAAAGGAGCTATTAAAAATAAAAAGTACAAGGTATTCATTCTCTGCGATTAGCGGGTTTTATTCTAAAGATATTATTGACAGTTATTTTGGTTCTGTCACTATTTCTGGTTTTATCGAGCTGCGATCGTGATCTAGATCGGCAGGAGTATCTGAAGCATCGATGCGACCTCTGCATATTTGTTGGAGCGTTCGCGTGCATACTTATGAGCATAGGATAAGCTTGTGAGACTATGAAACCCAGTCGATCAGCACCCAGGGAATAATTATACGACTATACGACAATGGGCACGTTCTCGGAACAAGCCGCAGTGCAATAAATAGCACGATCAATAATTAATTATGGACAAGATGTCTTAATATATATTTAGTTACAATGGATCGCCAAGCCCGGAGAATGGGAACGTGACAGCTGCAGCGCGTACGGCAAACACGATGAGTGGTCAGCAACTTAGCGAGAAGAACTGGGGTGATCGACGCGGAAGAAGCCAGCACCCTGTGTCGCTGCGTGTCGTCGTTGTGTGTCGCACTTCCCGCCCGAACCAGAACCAACTGGACAAGAATAAATTTTGCAGAGATCCGAGCAGCCGCTCGCCTGGTTGTCAATCTTCGTCGTCGTGGTCAAACAGTCCGGCGCCGGCGGCAAAAAACAATCATGGCATGTGAAGCCACGCCGTCCTCGGCCACATTTTAAACTGCACTCACAAGACCAAGTCAGGTGACGGTCGATGACGGTATTTGTGTTCGGCTTAGTGTAGGCGCGTCAGGGTTACCCGAACCCTGACGCGCTTACTGCGGCTTGTTTGGGTGGGGGCGCGGCGCTTATCGGTTGCGTATGATACAGCAATCTGCGGATTCTATAGACGCAGGCTAAGCGCTACTGTCTGCAGCCAGCTCAATCGGCCCAGGCCCTCCATGTGGGCACATACTTTTATATACAATACAATAATATCGTGGCAATAGCAAAGACCGAAGCATTGTTCACACGGCGGTCTTGACTCGGCCGTGCGTGAGTTTAATTTCCAGCAAATGACAGCGACATCACGGAAAGTGACCCCGACGTTGCATGTGAGATTGGATCCGCCGCAGGCACAGCAGAGGCGGTGCCTGCGATCTCCAAGATACTGCGAGAACGTGACAGTGCAGCAAGGGCCCAGTCCGGCGTTGGCGACTCGCTAGTGCGCTACCACCTGCGCGAATATGTCGATGACGCACTGCTTTTCCGAGACAACCAAACCTAAAGCGGAAGTCAACCCGACAAAGGCCTCTACGAACTCCGAGTACAGGACCCACTGTTCTCGCCGTTTCTGCCGACACACTTGTTGCAGATAATAAGACGCTAATATATACTATTGGCGCCGCTACCTTTGAGATTCATGGAGAGTAGACAAACCATTCCTCTTTGGGATTAGCGTACGTAGACGGCGGCATCCGCCGAAAGTCAGTAGCTAGGCTGCCATATTTATCCTTGAGCCATATGGTGCATCCAGGTTAGTCCCGACAATAGGATTAACCCTAACCATGCCGGCCATATTTTTCGATTTTTTCCGAATGTGCGAACCTTAATTTTACTAGGCACGAGCTCACCGCAGAGTCATATGCATGTGTTTTCTCAATAAAGATGCTGTTTGGTGTCGCTGTTACAGATGAGATCCGAGTATCGGCCAGGATCGATATATACTATATATATAAAGATTAGAGAGGACTTTGTGCTTCGGTGTCGAGCGCGGCCACGAGAGACGCCTACGCAGGGTTCACGTTTCAGCGCGTTGGGCCTTGGCGCGGCGGTACTGTGATGTCATCGGGTGTCGACTTACTCGGTTAGTTATGATACGTCCGACACATACGGCTGCTTTTGAATTGGCTCCCGTCGCTCGAGTACCTGACGGCGGGACTGTTGTGGATCCCACTTTAATAATATCGCTCGTTCAGCTCAGTCAGCCGCCCTCCGATTGGCCGCGCCGTTCTTTATTCAGGCCGGCACTTCCTGTCGCGCATACCTGCATAATGGGATGTATTATATTCTTTGCCTAGTGCATCAGCGTTCTCGCTCTAATGCGCGAACGGCCACTCGTGCCAGATGCTCATGACAGGCACATCAGATTACAAGAATTCGGAGGCGCAGATCGCGACGCAGCACAAGGGCCCAGACGGCCACATTTGTCAGCGTGACACAGCGAGCGCCGATGGGCGATCATCAGTGTTCGCCCACCAACCCTACCCCTATCCGGAATTCGGCAGTTGCCACGCTAAACCAATTCGGTCAGACAAGGTCCCACTTTGCGTCGGCAAGGCTACATGCAGGTTGACATCGATCCGCAGCTTCCGTTGGGTTTTGGGCTGAAGTTTGGCCGCGTCCTCATTCCACCTACAATCTCCGACAATCCAGATGGTCAATCAATTCAGGTGGCCCCTAGGTGTCCGCGGACTCGACGCCGCTGCCTAGTGCCGCCGGCCGGCCAATATGGCAATCGAAGAATACGAACTAGTAGGGGCCTTGTGGACTATCACGGTCATCAATAAACGTTCCGCGTCCATGTGGCCTTTCACAAGGGTCTACTTGGCCGCACGCTGTCTCCCTCGTGAGAGCTATCTCATGTGAAAATGGGGATGACCGGGTCTGCTGTCGTCTTTTATCTGCTCGGTCCTGCTTAGTTCTGTGTTGGTCCGTGGTCCGGTGGGGAGGATTGATGTACGATGGCGTCATGGCACTCGCCCGCGGCTAGCCCTGCATGCACGTTCGATTGTCACGACTCCCGCGGGCCCACACGTGCGGGCTGCATTACTCGTACGTCTGTCGACTCGACACGATACGACTCAGCTAAAACCTCCCCTCCCTCGTCACCGTGACACCAGCATGCCGGAGAAAATCGTGTAAGAGTATAGTAGAGGCCCGCGCCCGCCCACACCGCCAGCCTTTTCTTCGTCCTGTCTGCCATTCCTCTCTTGTTGTTTTCTCCTTTTGCTCGCCCTATCCATCACCACAATGGATAGGTCTCCGCTCTCGATCGCGCTCACCCGAAGACACCACTCCGAGTCCGCGTTGACGTTCGCGCCTCTACCTCTTCACCCAAAGCCCGCCGTGCACGCGCTGCCTGACTTCCGCCTGGCGCCTCGTTCCTACTCCCCCGCCTCGCTCGATGCATACCACCTACGCTCGTCTGCGCCCTCGTTCTCGTTCTCGTCCAGTGTCTCGACCACGACCTCATCAACAGCATCTACTCCGCCAGTCGCGCGAAGCCCAGCCTCGTCGCCGCCGTCTTCTGACCGCGCGCTGCCACCGATATCGTCTATCTTGGCCGGCAGCGTCGAGGCGGCTGCTGGCGCCGCCGCCGCTACTCTCGCCTACTGCGCGGCTGTGTCTCGCGACCGAGCCCGCTCCTGGCCGACTCAACTCCCCGCCGTCCAACAGCAGCCTCAGGCCTCTCCTTCGTCGGCCCCGACACCGATCCTAAGCAAAGACACACCTTCCTCCTCGCTTGCGAACTCGCCCGCTCTGTCCTCCGTCTTCTCGGTCGCTGGCTCACCATACTCTGTCGCATCTGATCTACCGCCTTCGTCCTCGTCCTCCCTATCTGATTGTGCGCACCCCGGATACCACTACTCGTCTACGGAGCCCGAGGGCTGTTTCTCCAAGCGACCGACTTCGCCGACACCGACCGCCGCATCAGAAGGCTACCATGTTCTGTCACAGACTGATGTGACCATCGACGGCAGAGCTGCATACAGCTCTTGCTACCCTGTCCCGAAAGTCACACCGTCGACCTCACCCAGCTTACAACAGCATTCGGACTCGACGTCTCCATCCGCATCCACTAGCGCTGACAGGTACGTATGCCAGATCTGCTCGCGTGCCTTCTCGCGGCCAAGTAGCCTCCGCATCCACAGCCACTCCCACACCGGCGAGAAACCGTTTGTCTGCGGCCATCAAGGTTGCGGCAAAGCCTTTAGCGTCCGCTCGAACATGAAGCGCCACGAGCGAGGCTGTCATGCTTTGTAGTTATTATCGTCATCATCAACAGAATCACACTGGAGTTTTGCTCGTCGTCGCGTCGTTCGGTCGGTTTTACTTAGGCATTGTTTATCGCGGGCGTTCTAATTGTTTTTAATTAACTGCAGGGACTTGTGTTGATACCGGGATTTGATTCGGATTCGTGTATAAAAGTGCATCATCGGAACCGGTGTTCTAATCGGAACCTTGTGTATTAGCTGTATTATGACTAGTGGGGTTTCACATCGGGAGTGTTACGGAGTATGATAAGTTTGTCACGGTTCGTTTTTTTGTGTATTATGGATGCCGTCATCGACTTGGGATTTTTATTGGGTTAAGTCTGTACAAATATAAAAGTGAGGCTTCTTGTGACTAATATATGATTAATCTACCATGCTTGTTCAGACCCCGTAATAATCTCTATATACTATAATACATTTTTGCATATATAACATGCGAGCGAGAGAGCTCACAAATCATCCCACCCAAAAATAAACTCCTGCGTCTTCTTCGTAGTCCATCCGAGCCAACTTTCTTGTCCTTGCGCTCTCTTTCCGACACCAGCGAAATCCTGTAGAGCACCACGTTTGACGCCCTGCTGTTGCTGTTGTGCCGCGGTTTCGCCGCCCATAAAAATAGATGCCAGACCGCGCAATGTCGCCGAACCGGATAACAGCCCGCCCTTGCGTTCCTTCTCCTTGAAGATACCCTCCGGTCCGCGCACGTCGATGCGCTTGCCGAGCCCGGCTGGCACGCTCGTCATCCTCGGCAGCGGCGGCGCCTGAAATTTCGCTGACGGCGTCGCAGCATCTTGTTGTTGTAGTGCCGCCTGTTTCTGGGCCAGCGGCGTAAATAGATTCGACGAGGCCGCCCGCAACGAGTCATCGCCCCTCCTCCGCCGCGACGTTGTATTCGCGTACGACGCCACGTCGTCGTTTGCTCCTTCCGACAACAGCGCGTGAATATTCAAGCTCGGTCCGGACCCGCGCATGCCGCTTCTCCGTGTGTCATTCCCCAACGCCGCAGTGACGGGTGCAGGCGAATATGGACCACCACCTCCGGACGGAGTGTGCGGGACGCAGCCGATAACGTAGTCCATGCTGCCTAGCGTCTGTCCGTTTTCCGCAAGCGCACGGTTCGCGGCCGCAGGGGTCGTATACGTTATTTTTACCCAGTTCTTGCCGGTCTCCACCGGCGTCGCCCCGCTCACACCTATATTGTGCTCGCCTGTAGCGCTCGACACGCCGGATGAGAGATGTTCCATTATAGTGCCGAATCTAGCGAAATGGTCGACAACGACGTGGGAGAGGTCTGGTGGGAACCCGAACACTATCACGCTCGTCGGCTGGTCTTTGCTCGGCGACGCCGAGATGTTAGGTGTGCCTGGCGTAGTAGAGGGCTGCGTGTATTTATCTTCAATCTGCTGAGCCGCATTCGACGATGGAGACAATAGCATGGACGCGGACGCTTCGGTCGTGCCGGCGCCAGACGTAGTCGGTAACTGGAATGCAAACGGCGACGCAGCACCCGCATCGTAAATTGAGTCGGTTGGTGGCAACTCGTCAAACTCGCCAAATGACACGTTCGCGCTTGAACTCTGCGCGAGAGACGAGCGCGTATGGTGTGGTTTCGGCACGCCGAACGATGGACCGCCGAATTTAGGCCCACGGCCGCGCGAGGCGGATTCTGACGACGTCAATGCCGTCGTCGATTGCGAGCCTGGAACACCACCAAACGACTTCATTGATCGCGACGATCCAAGGCCGGGAGATGGTGTGCCTGCCGCAGGAGATGTTGGAAATCTGTCGGGAGTGTAATACCCATTTGCGCTCCCGGCGGGCGAGTTTTTGTACCGCATGTGAGTCAGATGGGATGGCACGTAACGCCGACTTTCACCAGGCGCCGCCCATGCCGGCGCAGGCGGCGGTGCCCGCGGCGGTGATGTCAGCAAAAACGCGTTCGTCGACGGGATTTGGTTTTGCTGTTGTTGTTGTTGTTGTTGTTGTTGTTGTTGTTGCAGCATGAATTGTTGTTGATATTGTCCAGGGAACTGCTGCTGCTGCTGCTGCTGCTGCTGCGGCGACATTGTCATCGATCCGCTGAGATCGAAGGCTGACTGTGAGTGCGTGAGACCGCCGGTTCGCCCACCGAATGCGCTCGAGAATTGAGATGGTGTAGATTGCTGCTGTTGTGGCTGTCCCTGTTGACCGAATGGCGAGCTGAATAAACTACCACTCTGAGAAGCCGTGCCAACGCCGCTTCCAAACGGCTGCTGCTGTCCCATCGACCCAGCCGATCCAAATAACGACGGCTGCTGTTGCTGCTGCTGCTGCTGCGGCTGCTGCGGCGTACTCATATTCCCTGGCGCAGTATTCAACGAGAACGAAAACGATGGCGTGGAACTATTCGTCTGGCCCGCCTGTCGTGGCGTAGTTGTGCTTCCCATACCTCCACCGCCTGCGCCGCCGAACGAAAATGGAGTGGACTGTGCGGGTTGCGATGTCGCCCCGAAAAGACTCATCGTCTTCTTGTGTACTTAGGACGGGCTTTGGTTCTGGATGGCAGACGTGGCGCGTGTGATGGGTGATGCAAAATTTGGCCTTCGTCGTTGTGCCTGTTAGTTGTCGCTGTAAACAAAGCTGAAAAAACTTTGTGTGCGTTGCCGCTTCGTTCAACACCACCGAGCGCGAAGAGCCTGGGCAACCACAAACCATTCACCTATATTACTAGAGATAAAATATATCAAAACTATATACTACATCTATTACAACCGCAATCCAGCGTACTAATCGAATCCCAGAACGCATTTTCTCTTCATTTCCTTTCCTAGTTTAGCACGATGACAATAACCACGTACCAAATAAATCACCTAAAGTAAAATTACAAGATCTTCATGACAACCCGTTACACAATTAACAAAGAATACAGTAATATAAAGTCCACAAATATATAACTTTTTATTATCTCGATTCACGTAGGAAACGAAGACGACATTCGCGCCACGATTCCGCATCCTTCGATCGGCGACGACGACAGGGATGTACCATCACGCACAACTATCTCGAACCCATCGTTTTCCACCATCATGCTCGTGTCCTCGAATTCGGGCGCGACGTTGCAGTCATCGTAATCTACTCCAGCTCCATGCGCGATATCGTCCCCGTCGTCCTTGTCCTTGTTGTTTGCGCTTTTGTTGTCGTGATTGATAACAACGATGGGCGGTCGCGTCGGTGATACGAATCCCGCGGACGAAGACGGGGAGCAAACACTTGAGGTACAACCCTTCGCCACGTCGCGAAGACTCAGCAAAAGGGATCCGAAATCATGAAAATACTCCGCGTCTTCTTCGTCGTCGTACTCGTCATCACTCTCCGGCGTCACGGCTAATGCATCGTCCGGGCCGCGGTCGCGGTCGAGGATGAAGTATTCCGAGACAGATGGTCCCATGACTTGTGCGTCCAGCGCGAGTTCGGACGAAATCAAGAGGTCGCAGTCGTCCTTCTCTGTATTCATCGCGTCGTCGTCGTCGTCGTCGTCTTCATCATCGTCATCATGGTCAGTTTCGCCATTTTCGCCTGGAGGTGTCGGCCACCCGCCCGGATAGTACCGTGGCAATCCTGATTCATTGTTGTTGCGACGGGGTGACAGTCGAATGTCGCCAATATCGGAAGACGACATACTTATCGGTCGTTGAGAAGTTTTTGAGGCTATATGATCGTCATTCGAAGTTGCCACGTCCAATGCGCCGTCTGCCATGCTGCTGCGTCTGCGTTTGCCATTGCCTGTCCAAAATCGATCGTCGCGCATTGAGCTACCTGACGAGGTATGCAACGACCTCCGTTTTTGCGCCATACGTTCGCGTTTGCGATTCTCGTTGGTCCAGCCAGCAAGATACCTCAGCGGCGATGTCGGTCCATCGCGATGTTCGATGCGACCAGCAAGTGACTGCCACAGCCTGACAAAATGATTTTTCCGCTTGCAGTACTCAGGCACGTGTGCGCGAATCAGCTCTCCAGTCTTGTACACCTCGACCATCGATCCGACAACATTTTCGTCATCGTCGTTGGAGCCGAGATCATCGCAATCAACATAAGTAGCGTCCTCCCGCATCTCCTCGTCCTCGTCCAGCAGAGTATCGCTGCTGTCGAATGTGGTCGCCCTATCGTCGTCACCCATCCTCCGCTTCCGATGCAGGATTTCGGGGTTCGTTCTGTCTCTTGAATTATCATGGCGTGGCGGGACGATGTGGATCGCCGGCGACAACACCGTGCTAGTTAGCCCAGTACCCCCATCACTCTCATCGCAACTAGCTTGTCGCCGCCGTTTGAACATTGCGCTGGAAACGTCGCCTTCAGACGTAAAGGCCAATTGATGCGCCATATTGCAGTCAATATGTCTGCAAGTAGCATAACTCTGTGCAATGCAGCTACAGAAAAGACCGAGTGAGGAAGGTGTAATGTGTGGAGTATTTGTTTAGGTTGACGTCTTCACTCCGTATGCAGCACAAGGCACACGGCCTACAAGCGACGCCCGTGCGCCTGAAAGCGCGTCATTTCGAGACACGCCCGCCGATAGCCGGCTGGGCGAGGGCACAGGGTGATCGTCCAACTTCGGAGGTACGAGCCCCTTAGCATTCTGGTGATATCCGAGAGCTAAGTCCGAGAAGATTCTCGAGACCCCCCGAAGGACAGATATCCGGTGACGATGACCTATCCTCATCGCTTACCCCGGAGTCGCGTCACCTTTGTCCTCTTCGCGAATTGCCACCGCGGTTCGAGAACTCTCCGGCAAGGTCTTATGTGGGCCTGCTCTCGGATATATAACGGCCTGCTCTTGCTATGTCCGTCTTGGATTTGCTCCTCTCTCTTCCACATCTAGTTGTTCGCGCAAGAGCTCACACTTATCCACGACGTCGACAATTAGCTATACAAGACAGCGACCGTTAACCGTCCCACAAACGACATTACTATCTCGAATTACAATGCCTGCGCTATATTCTTACGCTCCAGTTTGGTCCGTCGTCGACTCGCTCGCTAATGATCTCGCCACGCACGCAAATAGCAAGCGGCGAACGCAAAAGCGCGCCCGACCTCAAGACGAACCAGCACCATTTACTCCGCTCGTCGACATCTACGATCTCGAGTCCGCATATGTCATCCAGGCTTCGCTTTCTGGTGCGGCAGCGTCGGCCATCAGTGTCGACTACGATGCCAAGGCTGCGACAGTAATTATCACGGGTGAGGTCAAACGGACTACAGTCCGGGGCTTGCACGGTGAGCCGACGACGAAGGCACTCAAAGTTGGCGAGCGCCAGATCGGCAAGTTTGAACGACGAGTGAAGCTCCCTGAGGACGTCAAAATTCAGCAGGACCATACGACCGCCAAGTATCATAACGGTGTGTTGGAGATCTCGCTCCCCAAAGCTCCTGAACCTCAGCGGCGCAGTATCGTCGTCCGGGTTGAGGACGAGGTCCAAGTGAACGGGAAGACTGTAACTGATGAACAATCTGCTGCTATATCTGCTCCTCAGCCAGCACCAACTGGCAAGGCGTCTCCGACGGTTCAGGTTGTCGAGGCGCAAGATGAAAGTGACGCGACAAGCGTTAAGTCATTTGATTCGGAGAGGTCGTCAGATTTACATTGACGGAATGAACGACTTATATGCATAGATATTGGAGCTAATCCTGTACTGGTTTGTGTTTGTATTTTATTTGCATTTGTGTTATATTAACGTGTATGTGTGAGTTCGGTTGTATTTATAGGCATGGTTTGGCAAATAGCTCAGAATTTGTATTTCGTTTTATACATGTGTTAGCATTTTAATAATTAATTTGTTGGGAAAACTAATAAGTTAATATGTAAATGACATCTAAAACGCAGGACGCGTCATATAAAATCACAACTTTAGATATGCCGTAGCCTGCATGCCTGTGTTGCGTCAAATTCGGCGCGCGTATTAACCCTACCAAATGCCACCCTCTGCTTCCAGAGTGTTTACATCCTTCACCCACAACTCGCTGACTTTCACATCCGATATTTCGCGTTCAGCACACCATTCTGCAAATATAAATATTGCTGACTGCATAGTTCGTAAACTTGGTGACAATTCAGTTGAGTCATTGTTGAACCGCTATTTTTGGCTACCTGTGTTTGTTTACCTGTCCCTGTCGTGTGTTCACCGCACTCCATCGCCAGTCGATTTTCGAACTCTCAACTCTACGCGCCATATTTGAATTTTGACCGGTGTAGCACGGTACGAGTCCTGCACAATGTCATCGACTTCCAGCAATGCGTTGACGGGCAATCACGACGAAGTTTCCGACAGCAACGTTTCGGATTTTTTGAAGAGATTGGAGAATTTAAAACAAACAACGTAGGTATCAGATCGATTCTCTTTTATAGTATTATACGATTTGCTGGTGTGAGAGAAGTTGCGGTGCTAATGTATGATTCTAGAGACTCGGAGGAGAAGAATCGAGCACAAAGATTGGAAGAAGAAATAGAAGAGGCAAAGCGTCAGCGACTTGCACGAAGACTAGGTAAGCATATCTATTATTTGCTATTTTGTGCAAACTGGGGGAGCCTACTCAACTTTCTATTAGCCCGGTCGCGGTCTGTCTCACCCGAAAAATTTGCGTCAAGCACATCCTCTGCCAACGCTTGTCCGCCTAGGTCCGTTGTCTCCGTTCGGAACGAATTAGCAACCGAAAGCAAGTTAGCTCCTAATCACTCATTCGACACTTCCCCCAATCTGTCACCGACTCTCACAGTAGCTGATCGCGCGACTCACGTGGTAGCCCAGAATCGTGCTCTCGAGCGCGGCATCTCTAAAGATCTTGACACTTCATCGCCGGGACAAATCCGACCAAAACCAAAACTACAAGCTACTCCAATGTTACCCACCTTTTCTTCTTCTCCAATTTTGGGACCGGACGCGCCCTCGGTCAAGCTTCAATCGAATTCGCTGGCGTCGAAGCTCAGCTCGCCGTTGGCTTTCAAATCCACTCAGATTTCTACGATGGAAAAAATCAAAATGTGGGAAAAGTCAGCCGAAATCGAGCCTACTGGCCCTATTATTGGTGACGAGCCTACTGTGGTTCTGATGTCCAAGGCTGATGATATTGAGAGGCCCGGCAAGAAAGAATTGGCGGGGGAGGACTTTAGTGTCTCGCGGTTGGAAACCAGCGTAGACTTGACGAGCAGAGAAAGCGAGAGCTCTAGTTCTTCCCTAGCCACCGAGCTCTTAACGCAGTCAGAGTCTAGTATCGACGATGTAAAGACAGCGCAATCACAGGCGCGTACTGTCAATGAGGCAGCGCCACAGGAGACCGGTGAAGCAAAATCAACACGGTCGCGACGCACTTCTACACTTAATTTGTCACTATCTACTACAGCGGCCTGCCAGTCAGAATCAGACGCCAATGTAGACAAGGAGAAAGAAGTCTCAGATCGTGAGGAAGAGAGATTGTCCAAATTTTTGAGGACGTCCCGACAAAAATATCCAGCGAAGGACAGGCTCCGCAGCACTTATACACCACTTCTGCCCTCTCCGTCCATGGTGAGTATTTCCCAACAATCGATGCTTCCATCTGTGTTATTAACAAGATGTAGCGTCACTCGAGGTCTCCTTCTCCCACACTTTCTCCAATAGACGAACACCGCAAGGTTTCTCATCTGCCAGATCGTAGCATTTCCGGTTCACCGTCGCAATCTGCTGAAAAATTCCCGACCATAGGCATTCAATCTCCGTTCCGCTCTAATCGTTATTCCGGTGTCGGCACATTCGCGTCGTCAGATTTCTATAATGAAGGATCGATTTCGCCGGCATCATTTGAACTCGGTTTAAAAAATCTGCCTAGTGCAATAGATATGCGACGGGCGGACTCTGTGCGCTCGACGTCCTCAGTTGCATCTAGCGAAAGTTCTTGTTTGGCTGAATCGCCATTTGGCTTGCGATCATCGTCGCCTGGGCGGCCAAAGAGTCCGACGAAAGTCGGATTTGTTCAAAGTGCAATGCTAAAAAGGGATGGGAGCCACTCGCCAACGAAACGGCTATCGATGGGCAATTTGCGCCCTGCTCCCGCGGTGTTGAATACCCCCAGTTCGTCCCCTCTCCAGAAGAGTCAAGAATGGCAAGATGCTAGTGATCAAAAGAGCGTCCCTATATCAGCGACAGTTTGTCGTCCACAACAAACAATCGTTGATGAGCGCACTGCACATGATAAATCAGTGCGAGAACAAGGTGATGGCGAAACGAGTCACAAGAATGTACCAGAGCTCCAGAAAGTCGAGGATGGACGGCCCCTAACACCGCTATCTAAGACCATCACTCCAGTCTTTTGCACACCTGACAATTCTCCATCCCTTAATGGCATGCGCAATTCGCCCTCGTTACACCGCAGCACAAGTAGTTTGACCATGACTCGATCGGCAGTCGAGCGATTTCGTGCCCGGGATCTGGATTTGACGGCGAAGTATGATAAGGAGCGGGAAAACAACATTGTGTCCCAGTACAGTGAATCTAACTTCAAGCCGTCGCCAACGAGTAAGTCATTTTTAGATATAGATTCCGAGGAGGACGACAGCATCACCGTTCGGCGGTCACGTGGTATTCCGAAGGGGCGTGCGACAGAGCTTGGCAAAGAGGTGAAAGAACCGGCTTGTGCGGAGACCGGGGATAAGTCTAATAAGGAGAACCTGGTCGTTGACGGAAGTTCACCAAGTACCGAGAGACCCAAGACACCAATACTTCTGGGCTTGAGAGAGTCACCACCAAAGTCCCCATTGCTCTCGCGATCACCGTCAAGGTCACCGAATAACAAGCGTTGGACTCCGTCGTCGAATAAGTCGTCGTGGTTAGAGACCGCATTGATGAAGACTGGCGGTGCAAGTATGCGGGGACCTACCGGCAAATCACCAAAAGATTTGTTCAGTTAGTCTATAGAAAAGATAACAAATTTGTGTTGTTTAAATTTTGGAAGTTGGAGGATTTTGATCTCATAACGTCGATTCTTGGATCCCTTTTGTTGTTGTGCCTTTTGTTACTGGTGTAACGTTTTGAATTTGGTTGATTTTGTATATCATTAGTTTTACAATTTAGTGAATGTTACCCAATTGATATACACAGCACGCGGTGTGCATTAGAGGAGGTTGTTCTGCATAAGCCCTGCGCAAAGAAGCGAAGAGTAGGGCTTAAAGTTTATTGACCGCATATGTTTAAAGTTTGTGGGCAACTTTGTTCTTTGGCAACAAAAGGGTGTTGGATGACATGGATAGAGCGAGCCGATAGACATCGATAACAACACCACAACGCGAGACTCGCGCCACGTTCGTGTCAACCTTTGCTCTTGTGCTGGGGTATCTAGTGCGACACTGGGAAGCTGGAAACTGGTAACATTTAAGTGCACAGATTCGTCATGGCGTCGGCCGCAGTTGGAGGAAATCCATCTGCTGCGATAGCGGCCATGATGCGCAAGAAGTTTGGCGGCGGGGATGTTGATGTTGGTGCTCTGGAAGCGGTTACACAGCCTGCATCGAGCGCAAAGAAGGAGGCGGTTGATGAAGGCTTGGAGAGAAAGTTGAGTCACGTAAGTTCATATTGTACTCTGCAAGATTGAATGATACCTAACGCACGGTATAGATGACGAAAGGAAGAGCAAAAGGTCCCAAGCGCCGACTGCCGACTGCTTCTCCCTTACCGGTAGAAAAGATCGAGAAACAATCAACGGCAAATAAGGTTAAGTTCGCGGAACCGGAGACGACATGGACCAAACCAATCCCGCGGGAGAAACCAACTAGTGTAGTGCCATTGTCCGCCAAGTCGCATTCTTTCCCGTCTAGATCACGCAGTTCACTAATGAATGAGCGATTGGCTATGTTCACAAACAGCGATTCCGGCCTCTATGCGCCGCCCAAATCTCTGTCGACATCAGTCCATAAGACGGATAAAGTCACGACTACAACATCGGAGGATTTTTCAAGTGCAAATCCGAAACCACCAACACCTGCAAAGCCGGCTTTCGGAACGATCAAGACCGGAGACAAGGTGCGACCGGTATCACTCATATTCGCGCAGCAAAAGTCGAGTATGTACGAGCGTGCGAGTTTTGCGGACGATACTGCGCGCCCACAGTTGACTTACAAGCAGCGACCGGCAATACCTGACAAGCCCAAGCTTCAGACATTTAGAGGCTCGTCTTATTCTGCAATTGATTCTAAAGAGAAAGACGGCCGGGTTATAAGGCCGTTGAATGAAGCCCATACTTTTCCACAGACATTGCCAAACCCAAAGCCGAAACCAGAGTCAATTGTGAAAGAGAAGTCATCGTTCCCGATATCAATGATTACGTCCGCTGCAGTGTCGAAGCCGACCATGTCGATGCCTGCACCAAAGTCCACTGCAGTTAAGCTGACAACTATAACAGAAATCTCTATCGGCGAGAAAGAGAAACCGGTTCGTCTAGCAAAGCCGGTGTCAACAGTGAGATCAAGCTTCGAGTCAAAGGAGGAAGCTTCAGGCCCTTCATCAAAATCGTGGAGACTTACGCGATTGCCTTTAAAGCCAGAACCGGCGAGAAAACCACCTATCTTTCATTCTCGGTCGAAAAGCTACGGCGGTCGCAGCAATGTTGTAAAGCCAATTTTGCCACCAAAACCGGAGTCACTTTTTGCTAGGGTTAATACAGACAAGGGCGAGAAGCTGGAACGGAAGAATGATATCTTAGTTGTGCATGACGACGAGATACCTGCCATGGCGCCCGCGCCCGCGCCCGCGAGTAAACCGCGGCCTGTATCATTTATGTGGGGAGGACAATCCTCTGCTGCGACATCTGAGGTTAGGAGTGAGCCTAAAACACCAGCAACGAAGCCGTTACTCGTGGCAACTGGAAGACCGAAGTCAGTCATAGGGCCCAAACCCATAGGGCCCAAACCGTTCAAGCAGGAAGACGAGCAACCAGATACGCACCTCAAATCGCGGATGAGTGTATTGCCGAGTGCTCCGGCTGAAGCCAGCAAGAAGCCTACGTCTTCGAAACCGAAGGCTGCTGGGAAGACAGTTGTTTGTGAGCCACCGATCTTGAACCTCCTTCCCAATCCAATCATGCGTGAGACCGAGACGATTGTCACCAGCAAAATTTCAGTACGCGATGCAGTCGCAAAATGGGGAGCTCCGACATCTACTAACACTAAAGGCTCCACTACAATTACAATTATGCGGGCGCAAACGCCGTTGGTATTATAGGGCCATATGCCGTGACTCATTAATATGCCAATTAATACGCTTCATTATGGATCTAATATAGTAATCAAGGTTTTGGAGTTCTTTATGGGAAATTACGATCATTGGTTGGATACAAGTGGTTCTAATTGCTCGCCATATTTAAGTTTGCATCTTCGTAGATGATCTCTGTATTTGTAATTCTGTAAAATTATAATTATAATAATATAAGTAAGCTAAAGATTTGACGGTTTATGACGTCTAAGGTGGTCGTCTCAATTGTGGACGAATGATAATCAGGGATATCAAAACGGCAGTGCGCAGCCAATATCATTAACTTTCTTAGGAGTGTTGCGACACCAAGCCCTTACGTTATTGTTGACTTTGACATGATGGAGAGCAACGGAAGTAAACTCGACCAAGGTAATATATCTGGTTTGACGTCTTCAGGGACTGCAGTTTTTGATTTACATAGCCTCAAACAGTGGAAGTAAGAGGGGTTGATACAGCTTTAAGCTGAATAAGTCCGGGTGCGTTGTTGCTCGATCTGCACTTTGCCGTGAAGGGCTAACAATCCTAGTCGAATGCCCAGCGACAAGAAGTTAGTCCGCAAGTTATTTAGGCAGTGGAAAAATAACTACGGTGTCAGACGACATGCACCTCCATCTCTGACCAGTCCTCTCGTAGACAGGAGAGGCGCTGATCCTGCGACCAAAGCCAATCGCCCGGTATGGGTTGGCAGTAACAGGGAATATGGCATATCCGATCGCGAGTTGCTCGATATTTATTTGTCGCAGAAGTACAAAGTCGACGTAAGTTCTGCATCTGAAGCACTGCAGAACACGATTCAGTTACCAAATGCGCTTACCGTACCTTTTCAAAGGAAATTCTTTATCCGGTTACTCCATCTAGGTGGTACGCTCGACTTCTATCGAGAGAAGACACAACGGCAATTCAGCATTGCATCGCAAAAGAATCAAACATATGCAGCCATTATGCGTGGAATATACCATATAAATAACACATCTATTTTTCAGTCTCATAAGAGTTTATACTCGTGGACGCAGAAGAATGGGTTACTGCTCTCATACTATCCCCCATACCACCACCTTGGTGCATTTGCCAAGTCGAGACCGGCGACGCTGGTATCGGAAAGTAACAAGCTGAAGCCTGGTTCTGTATTTAGATCTACGCATAGAAAGAAAATACGACGCTATTTGTTGGAGGCTTTTTGTGAGGTGCAAAATATCACCAGGGAGACATTGCGGTGGAGCGATGTCACATCATTTGAGCCGATGGCATATAACGAGAATCTCAACTTCTTGCTTGAAGATGAACGACATCAGGAGGTTATAGATGACGAAATTAAGCGTAATGTGCAGGATTATGGTGCCCAAGATGAATATGAGTCGTTTATGATTAAGAAAGATCGGCACCACATCCGAGGGATTGATGGGCTGTACGTGTTCTTATCTCGACAAGGTCATGCGTTTTCGGACGGTGAACTCAGAAATCTGATGCGAGAAGCAGTAAAGTGTGTTATATATGAATACGGCTACGTCAGTGAGGAAATGCAGGAAGAATACAAGGCAAAATTACAAGTTCGAAGCGAGCTGCCGGATGTGTACGATATTGATAGCAACACGAGAAAGCCGCAATATCCTTTCGAAGGACTGGAATTCTACAGAGATTCCTTGCAGAAGGCATATTCGCGCACTTCGAGACCATGCAGACCATGGATATATAAAAGAAACAAGCAGTTTTTAGAGTCCGATTTAGAATTTGACGAAAACGGACGTCATTATCAGGATCCAGAGGAATGGGAAAGATTGTACAGTGCAGCCAAAAGAACGTTGACCGAGTACCAAGAGTACTACGTTAAGACGACCGGGAAATGGAAAGAGGACCGAAAAATCTAGCGGTAGCTCAAGGGCATTGACGATAAGACACTGACTGGCTGGAGGCAGGGACGCCGTATCTACTCAGTCAGAATAATACTACGGATGAACGCCAGGATAACTAGGTGTGTATGTAAAGGGGACATCGCATGTATGATTAATGATGATAGGCTGCTAGACGTTATTCTCATGATAGTTAAAACCGCCGCTACGGTTTCTCGGCGACGTAGAGGATCGTATCAGAAATCAGAATAATAACATTCGTAATTGGCATCGCCCTTAACCATTCATCGTGGCTAGACCATTTATGTTTCTGCTGGGACCCAGTTCCCCCCAGAATCAGGCGGACGTGGTGTTAGGTGATGAGATTGCGAGTTCCGCAAATCCGTCCTAGCCCCGCTGTAAGTAGCAGCAATGCTCTGTACAGTGCAAGTCCCGCGTGAATTTTAAGCTCATTTTGGGGCCAAAAGACTCCCAAATGCTCTGCTTAATTTTGTAATATTGCGGGTTTTGGTGAGTTTTGTGAGGCTTTTGCTAGGCGCAAATCCATGCCCATATCATCCATATCAGCCATACCCATACCCAATAGAATTGAGCAAATTATGTGCGGGTTGGCATAACCTTGCAAGCACCGTACACGTATGCCGTAATAACAATTAAATTTGGCCATAACTCTCCTAAATGTACGATGCACGGATGAGTTCGCTGCATTGGAAGTAGTGATGAGGATAACGGTTTATGACGTGACTTGTAAGAGACTTTGGGACACACATGGAAAGTGGTAAGAGCTCCTAGACTTACACTGTTGTATGGCAGTTGGATACAGGTGTGTCCAGTTCAAGACGGCAAGGGAATACATCGGTCGTGCAGACAGTTAGCAGCATACGATAACAAACCTGCACAGCCGACGAACGTCTGCGATATAGGTCGGGTTACGGAGTGGACTGAATTCCAGGTCAGCGACTTGGCGATATAGATTAATTCAATTGTCCAGTATTTCGCACACATAGTAATTTCCGATGTTATTGGTCGACGGAGAAAAGTACGCGTGGTGAGTTAATATCGTTGCATGCTGCTTTGAGTATTGCATGAACACTCTGGGAATCATTATCAGGCAAAGTGCAATTTGCTAACTTTCTGTTTAGCATTCGGTGTATTCGTGGTCATCGATCGTCAACATGTAAACATAAAGAACGACCTTTGGTTCAGGTCCGAAAGAGAGGACGGCCGGTGTCGGACTGCAATCATCGGCTAGCCGTCCTACCGGGCGGCAATTGTGAGTGCGGTGTTGCAGCAATTATTTTACCGAAGGGTGGGTTTAATTTTCGAATGCGAATGGACTTGTACACTGAGGGTTTTTATTCACATTAATTTCGTTCTAGGTTCATCGGGACCAGAATTCCGAGAAATGGAAGGCGGCAAAAGGCAAATTCTCGACACGAGCGAAGACAAGTATGAATCAGAATCAATAGTAGCGCAGACAGAACTCACGCGTGTACCATCTTGTTGTGGAGGTGGTCATCAGTATGAGAAGGAAATTATACAATTCCATACTGGAGATCATGGTATTGTGTGCGAAAGCCCGCCGCCACAAAAAGTGCCTAGAGTCATTTACGATCACAGCCGGGTACTCATTCAGGATGTCCCAGCACAGTCAGCTTCGCAAGCTGCACTAGTCTGTGATAGTAGCATACAACAAGCGACAACGGATAAATCATGTTGTGGTGGCCAAACCGACAGCAGCGAAGTGATTCCAATGTCAACATCCTCCGTCTCCGTGTCGTCATCGTCCACATCGATATCGTCAATATCGTCGGAATCGGAGTCAAAGCTAAGGAAACCAGTCAAGTTGCGGTCAATCGTCGTGAAGTCTGATGTGAATAGTCCCGCAATAGTAAGGCCATTTGATGACTTTCTGTACCAACAAACTTCAAGCATACAACCTGATAATTCTTGCGCGAAGGACGTTACACAGCGACCTATATATCAGAGAAGCGAAAGCATTGTCAGTACGACGGAATCGCTCGAAACTGATACCGACTATTCACATTCTAGCCCAACAATTATTCTTGACCAGGCGCTGTATTCACTCGAAAGCTACCTCGCAACTTCACAATGCGAGACTAATTCTCGACAGGAATATGCATTGCACCATCCAATGTCATCCCAGCAAGAGGCCCAGCCAAGTACATACCGCGCCGACGCGATAGAACAACAGTCGTCCACGCTCACATCGTCACAAGTTGCAGATCTGACGAGCTACTCACGAAGCGGCATTGTTAGCTACCCACCCGCAGGGTACTCAATCAGGAAGTCGCCAGTTCCAGTCGACGTGTCACGCCAGAACTTATACATGCCTTCGGGAATTGACATCGACACGTCACAGAGTGATTTCTCACAACACTACGTTGAGATGCTTCAACAGGAGCAGCAGCACGCTACAATAGCAATGCCACAACCCCAACAGCAAACAACGGCGTCATCTGCCGGTGCTGAGGAGTTTACTGGTGAAGGCTGCGAATTGATGGACAATTTGTTCTCAGTCTATCTGACTACCGCGTGCGCAGTGCCCGGAGGAGGTTGTCTTTGCAGTGATAACTGTACTTGTGCTGGCTGCAGGAAGCACGGAAATCGTTTTACAGACAGTGAAGGATACAGAAGGGATGATTTAGACGTTTTAAGTTGGCCTGGTTAAAATGATAGTAATTGATTATTGGTTAGAGCGTCATATTGTGCTTTCGGCAGGTGTATGCTCCTTTGCGTGATCATGTGATCTGCCCGGTGATAGCAAAGATTGTTATTACAGGGGCTGTTGTAATTGATTTGAGAGATGGTTTACTTGTTTTCTATTTGAGTTGTAGAATATGGATTTGCGACGGTCCTATATATAATCCACGTTGCCGACTTCTTTCATTCGACACGCCGCGCGGTCCGACATATCTGAATCAGGATTGACGGGGCTTCCTCCGGGACTGCATGAAGTGCAAACTGGATCAGGTGACTTCCCCCGGGTCTGTTCTCGTCAAGTAAGACGTTAGAGATTGTCTTGGAAGCGCCCACGACCATGGCACGCCATATGAGAGGTATCATATCTGTTGGAGTAATGGCATATGAGACTTTGTTTAATGACCCGTTCTTTTAAAATGATAAGCAAGGACTACAGAAAACAGAGACCTTGGAAAGCGGTCTAATAAAGTTAATATATAAGCAATGATATATCCGCCGATATCCGCCAAATGCAATACATTAATTGTGTGAGTGACAGCATCGATAGAAAGTATGTCACTCTTTGCTTTTTATGTTTCGCGGCTACAGCAGCCTGTTCGCAACAAAAGAAGCAAGTGCTGTTTGATAGGTAGCAAGAAAGACATAATCAGACTTGGTCACGATAACTTGTGAGTTCGAATCATTTGTCTACGGATATCCAGGTGAGCTGTGTTGTTTGGCGGGAGCCCTGCGATCTGGACCAAGTCTCATATTTGACGCCTGTGTGATCGGCAAAGGTTTGTTGTTAGTGTGCATAGGGTCCGGATACGACATTGGTTTCAAACCGGTCGTCGCTGCGAGCCAGGTAAACCCTAAGTTGAGTAGACTTTCCGAGGAAACATAGGGTCTTGAAGACTGGTGATCAATTTCGAAAACTTGATCCGTACAGTATATTACTCTTGGAGTCCTCTGACAAATTGCAGCTGGAAAAGCAATCCATATTCAGACAGATTTAGCTTATACATTCTGATCAGGATGCTGTGGCCGGCGTATGCGGATATTACAAGGGGTTGAATCACAGCACAGTACGGACTAATTAGCGAAAAGTTAGCTACATCAACCAAATCTCGGTGAAATTATTGTATTGTGTGTGGCCATAGGAGAACGTATGACCGGACTAAACACTGTAAACTGGCACAATATTACGCATTGGTCGTACGATATTGAAACGTTTGTCGCTGTCGGTTTGCAAGCTGTGCACTCTATAGTGATTGATTAAATAAACGGCACTAATGCTACACAGTGTAGCGACCCTGATTTCGTCGTAAATGCCTGTCTCGCCACTACAGAATTCTATTATACAGACTGCGGCGCTGAGAAAAAATACCAAGTACCAGAATATTGTCCGAGGTGGAGGCCATCCGAGGGAAATCATAACTGTTTGTACCTAAGACGCGTGGGCGAAGGATAGCCACGTGCAGAAGTTTCTGTCAGCGTTTGCAACTTTAATGACTTCAGGTCAGTATCCAATCTCAGCTACGGCCGACCGCGTATATGAAACTGCATGTGGCGGGCTTTTGAGATTGGGTTATGCTAATTGCCATGTAATTGTCGCTCGCTAATATCCGCAGCGGGACCTGATAGGAAACGCAAACGATTTTCCAGACCCCTGAACGCCATAATCATACTCGGAATATCAAGGAATAGTACACATTTGGAACCGTTATCGTCTGCTCATGCCTCCTTGTAAAGAACGGGCATCGACAGACGTGGGTCAGGAAGCCACTTACATCCTGTTGTGAATAAGATATCTTGTATTGATTAATAAGGCTACCCAATAGGGCTAACTAATAGGCGCGGATAGCGTTCACAACGTATGCACCAAGCCATTTCTGTGAAGCTAACAGACCTCGACAATTGTAGTAGACTAAGCAGCTTTTGTTTGGACTCATTTGCACTTGATGGCGAAGCTAAATAAGCTGCATCAGCCACCCGCTTGCTCACACGACTCTATTCACGAAACACTCAAAGCCCAACAACAATCAAGGTGTAATTGATTGGCGAGCAAACAGAAAGTCGAGTGATAGGGCAGATATGACATAACTGGCCATCTTGACACCAATTGTGCAACGATCCATTCTTCAACATCCCTAAAAAGTAACTACAGTTTGGCTGTATGACCCTGCCAGCAGCATAATATTAGACACAGTGGGGTTCCTCCTACTGATCTAGGCCTCAACCAGCAAAGTGACAAGCTACGAGTTGCCCGCATTGGGGACGATGGCTGACTGACAAAGGACCGGTTCCTGAGCGATGACTTTTGCGCGTGGCTGAACCGATGTCCCGATAGCGTTGTACCTGACCACGCGAGTTCGCCGCCGGCTTTTCGTTTCAGCTATAGTCAACTACATCTGCGCAAAAGCGTCCACGTAACCGCCCCCCGCGTTGTCTGTTGCCAGAACTCCAACGCCTGGTCAATCCCTGCGTGTCAGTCGTAGTCACGTCATGGCGGTCAGGCAGAGAGAGACCGGCAAACGCGAGACGGCAGCTGTATTGTATAGCGCTAATCCATAAACGGCTAGCGCTTCACGACCAATAAGTGCAATCTTAACAAGGTTTCCAAATATGCATTCCACTGCAGCCTAATGCAGAACTAGACCTCATTTGGCAGAGGGCTTTCTGCCGACTGGGTTCGGTGGCTGCGAATGTGGTGCATTGAGCCCTGAAGATATAATCGGCAACATTCCACTCGCGCCCCTGCTTTTCTCCTTTTTCTCGCATCACATTCCACTCCACTCATCTCTCATCCAACTTCGCGACTTGCGAGTAATTCGTCTTTCGTCCGTTCCGACTATCCGGTGTAATTGCTGTGTCTTCACTCTTTCGGCCAGCTAGCTATCACCGTTTCATTCATTTTGTCGTCCTGGAATTCGCGTTTATTGCTTACTTTCGATACATCCCATTTGGTCTCTTGCAGTCGCTATTATCGCAACTGCCTTCAGCAAGCATCGTCCAACTCGTCTGCTAGACAGTAGTATCTATATTGTTTCGAAATGAAGTTCTCTGTGATCTCCGCCGCTGGCATTACCTTACTTGCCGCAGTCTCCTCCGTTTCTGCTGCCGCCGTGGCCGATTCGAACATCGTTCGTCGTGGTCTTTCCAATCATCATGCTCATCACCGTCATAATGCTCGTGACGCGAAGGAGGAGCGCCGCTCTGCTATCGAGAAGAAGAAGCGTGCCGTCGACGTTGTTTACACCTATGTGACCGTTATTGTGGATGCAGAGGGTAACACAATTTCCCCTGCGCCCGCTGCCGAGACCTCGACTTCCGCTCCCGCTATTGCCGACGTTGTCTCGACTTCAATTGTGGAGGCTCAGTCTACTACTATTTCTTCCGTTGACGTCCCAGTGGAGACTTCCAGCACTGCGGCCACCATCTCTTCGACTACGTTCGCGGTTGTGACTTCTTCTAGTGTCTCGTCCGGCTCAAGCTTGTCTGTTCCGACGTCGTCATCCTCCAGCTCTGTCTCGCCTTCAAACACTAGCTCAGGATCTTCTTCTACTAGCAGTGGCCTTCTTGACAACTACGCTGGTCCGTATGACGGGTTCACGGACGGCGTTGTTCCATGTTCGTCCTTCCCCTCTGGTCAAGGTGTCATTGCGGCTGACTGGCTCAATCTCGGTGGCTGGTCTGGTATTCAACTGTCCGTAGATGCTAACGCCGGCCAGGGCACTTCTTGCAACGAGGGCAACCTTTGCTCGTATGCTTGCCAGTCCGGTATGTCTAAGACGCAGTGGCCGTCTAACCAGCCCTCGGATGGCGAATCTCGCGGTGGTCTTCTCTGCCAGAACGGCTATCTCTACCGCACCAACACCAACGCTAACTATCTTTGCGAGTGGGGCGTTCAGTCCGCACAGATTGTCTCTCAGCTCAGCCAGTCCGTTGCTGTTTGCAGAACCGACTATCCCGGTACCGAGAACATGGTTATCCCTACAGAGGTGGATGCTGGTGCGACTAAGCCGCTCACTGTTGTCGACGAGGACACCTACTACCGGTGGCAGGGTAAGCTCACTTCTGCTCAGTACTATGTCAACAACGCCGGTGTCTCCGTTGCGGATGGTTGTATATGGGGCACAGCGGGCTCCGACGTGGGCAACTTTGCTCCTCTCAACTTCGGTGCTGGCTATTCCAATGGTGTCACTTACCTTTCGCTCATTCCCAACCCGAACTGTAACTCTTCGCTCAACTTCAACGTCAAAATTGTTGCGTCCGACGGAGCTACTGTCAACGGCGAGTGCTCGTATGTCGGAGGTGTCTTCTCTGGTGGCCCGTCAGGCTGCACTGTAGCTGTCACTAGCGGCACTGCCAACTTTGTGCTGTACAATTAAGGTTGGTGGGATCATTGAATTATTTGTGGTAGTTACGGGATATGGTTGTATTTTAATGATTACTGTGAGAAAACGTGATATTTTGTTTATGATGTGTACTCTTATATAATTGGTCTCGACTGCTTTACGGGGACCTAAAATTTTATAGTATTGCTCTTTCGGAGAAAAGTGGTATGTGTACACTATTTGTTTGTATATGCTTACAGGATTTCTTTTCTTGTGTATTATTTTATCTGTAATGATCTGTTATGACCGAATCTTGTTTTGTGATGACCAATATTATTTTTATAATACAATAGACTTCTTCTATATGTGCTTTCGACTGGGGTTGGTGGTTTTCGTCGAGAATCACTACTGTACGATCTTAATTGGAATTTAGCACGCAATTAGATATGTATGATACCAACGCCAGTGTGTTATTTGCTGGGCAAATTTTTATTTGAGTGTCCGTTGATGTGTTCCCGTGCCTGTTCCGAGGGAAGCTAAAGTTCGCACCGGAGAAGCGTGAGCCACGCGTTGCAGGAACGCTCGGATCGGATGAAATAAATTAATTTGCAAGCGTGCAATATATGTGAGTGAAATCTCGGCGGATATAGTTACATCTGAAAATTTGCTTGTTTGTTCAGTCGTTTGTTTTACAGTGGGGGCGGGCCCGCGTGTCGATAATTTATTAATTTTCATGGTTGCTAGACATGGGAACTTGGCGTTAATTAGAGCTTGCGTCCGGAAGCGGTAGTGCGTTTTTGAAAAATGAGAGAGCCGATGGCACGTTCAGAACGTGTTAACTAAAATAATATTTTGTGGCAGCTTTGCCAAAGCGTGATGGAAAGGCAAAGAAGGTTGTAAATATGGCTTGGATTCAACTGCGACCAAATGGAGGACACGCAGCTGCGATTGTTTCGATCTCGTACACACACACTCTGCATGTAATAGAGACTGCATGACTGTTTTATTAATAAACCGGCAATCGACATTTGGAATTTCTAGTCTAAAATTAGCATAGCTCTTATACTTAGCCATACTAACGTACGCCGTGGTCCAAACATAAGTGGATGTACAAGTTTAGCCATCGCAGGCGACACTGAGCCCCGAACTGGGTTCGAGTAACGAAGATTGCTATAACGGTTGGCCAACAGCCTTTATTACTCACAGTTCATACAGAGTAACCTAAGGTTAAAAGGCGATATAATTTGCGTTGATTGACCGTAACATCTTGCGCGTGTATTTGGCCCGATACGGATTGGATGCTGACGCCAGCTTGCACACTACTTGGGACATAATCGCAATATGGCTCAAAATAGCATACTACTCAGTTATTATAATCGCACGTTATTTCGTATCCTGAGTTCCGATCGTCTTCTGCACGGGTAATAGACCTCGCAATAGCAATAGCCATCGTGAGCAAAACCTGTACGTGGCATTTTCGGCCGACATACAGCCCTTTTGTCCTTAATCGCCCTTGTTTCTGATGAACCAACGTATTAAAATCTCTCATCAAAATTGTTCTTCTCAAGCATGATATGTTCAAGAAGAGGGGGGGGGGGGGTCCACAATAATATCGGCGCTCAACCAAGCGCAATACAGGTTTTGCAGGGTAATAATATAACCCCAACCCTTTAGCTGCTGCCTGATGACACGCAGTGAATGATCTCGGGGTTAGGGAAATACCCTGAGAAAATGCGGTGGGGTTGTGCTTTGAACAAAATCAAGGTACCCTGCCCGAATTGTTTGGTGCGTCACGACTGCGGCATCCATGACTTCATTAGCTACGCGACAGCTTCTCTAAGAGAATCCACCTGATAAGTTAAAGATATTGTACATGCAACCGATCGATCTCCACTCAGATAAATCCTTGGCTCTAACCAGACTGGAATACCTATAAATTCGAATTCAGTGACGTGAGTTCTATATCGAAATCTCGGCCTACGGTGTATCAGTCGGAACTTCAAGTAATATCAATTTACACTTCATCACTCGCCATTCATTTCTTATTTTGCAACCGCAATGGCAGACGACGAGGAAGCTGCACGTCAAGAGAAACTCGCCGCCGCGCGAAAACGAGTACGTCTCCATCCTTTTACCATAACCCGTGACCGAAATAGCCGGGGTACTAACACGTTCAATAGTTTGAAGAACTCAAAAAGCAACAAGACAAGAAACCTTCTAAAAAGAAAGGCGCCAAAAAAGGCAAAACCGACAGTGAAAGGGCGACGACTAGCTCAGAAGCGCCTGAACGGACGGACAGTCCCGCGACTGTTGCCGCCGGCACGGAGACGCCGCCGCCGCCAGAGGAGCCAGTTGCCGTAGTCGAGGAAGTGGACGATGCTGCTGGTGCCCTGCATGAGGAAGATCAAGGTGTGGACGAGGATTCGAAGGCTCATGATGACTATGCGGCTGTTATAGCGGAGTTGCGGGGCAGGGTCGATGCACTTGAACTCGAGAACGCGGCGTTGAAAGATTCGTTGGTGACCGCGAATGCAAAGATACAGCTGGATGCGACGACGATATCGAGTTTGCAGGCGCAGATGCCAAAAACACCGGCGCTGTCGCCTACAATAGGAGCACCAGCCTTGCAGCAGCCGCCCATGTCGCCGTCGAAGAGGGACGAGTATTACAGGACGCTGGAAGAGAAGTTCTCCCGGGAAGCACAGGAGCGGTATTTAATTGAGCGGGATTATGCTGCTCTAGCACGCACGCATGAGAAACTCGTTACTTCGCACAATGCCGTCGTTGTGGAACTCGAGCGGCTGAAAATGCGTTTCAGTGCGGAAGAGAAGCGGCGGCAGATGCCAGACAACGGGGACGAGCATGCGATCGATGAGAAACAAGCACTCGCGGCGCGGGAACGGGCAGCGAATATTAACGCTCGGATATCAGCAGGTACGAGCTCGTTGTTTCGAACAGCGCAGGGATTTTCTGCTGCTGTTGTAAAAGGTGTTACCGGAGGTGCGAGTGCGGTCATTGATGGTGGTGCGCCGACGATGATGAGACGAGTCAGTAGTAGCAAGAGTGGGCGGATGCGTGCCAGCAGCTCGGCTTCGTATGCAGATGTGGATCTATATGCTGACGACGGCGCGTTGGCGGAAGATGAAGACGAGGATGATGAGGCGTCGTATCAACGTGGCCTTGAAATGGCGCGGTTAGCAGCGGCGAAGCAGAGGGAGAAAGAGGCTAAGGAGGACGCTACTGCAACGAGACTGCGTTGGCTGAAGAATGAGATGGAGAAATGGAAAGGATTTCAGCTTGATTTGACTAAAGCTGGCGGACCAGGCGCTGATGCCGGTCCTGTTTTCGAGGTATGAGTGACAGTCTTTTTTGCATGATAGGAACGAATCTACGATTATTCATTAAATGCACATATATTCTCTCCAAATGACGTTGAATATTTCCGAGCAAAATACCATACCCACTAAATGAATGCTCCTCTTTAAAACCCATGATTGTAGAAACCAGCGCCCTTTAATGTGTTACCATACAAACATAATAAACATATCCTACCAATGGCAAATTCCACCATAATCATCATCAACATTCCACTTGCCCGCTAATCCAACAACTTTATCTTGGTCCTGGTGCTGCTCACCAAGTCCCATAGCATCCCGCATCTTCCGCTTTGCAACGAACGCGTCGTCACGGAGTAATCTCGCGGCCCAGGATCCAGCCGCAGGCTCACCAGTCTCGTCACGAGCTTGTTTCAAAAACGGCAACAGCGCAGTACCGCCCGTTCCGCGAGCATTCTTCTTGTCATTGACGACAACGGTTGCCAGACCGTCCCTTTTCGTAGTAAATACGCCTGGCGACTCTGGTGTATGTACAGGTGCGGAAGCGGTAGATGTGGGTTTCTTGGCCTGCAAGATGATGTACCGCGAGACGATTTGGATGTGTTTGTCTCTGAACGAGCGGAGCATGGCGAGACACGCATCGTATGCGAGTGTGAGTGCTGAGTTTGAGGATTTGTGTTCGCGAACATATTCCCTGATATTCGCGCACAGATCCAATTGCTCTAAGAAACGGCGGTGCGGACCAGGCATGTATCTCCGCATTTCGTAAATAAAGTTATTCGTCGGCTGGGCCGACGAAGACGGTGATCCTGTTCGCGAAGATGGTGGTGAGCTAGACGACGTCGGGCGGTGGTGCACGCCGAGACCGGCGTCGAGTGCCTGGATTAGACTGCTTTGCGCGTTGGAGCCGCCGGCGTATTGACGATACCCACCTTCGCTTCCGTACTTGACGCCATGCGGGAGTCCTGCATCTGCCATGTTCTGCGAGCCAGCGAGGAACGGCCGGATGCGATAGTAGAATGTATGGGGGTCGCACTGTTCAGGGAGGCGCGAGAGGATCGGGATCAGGCTGTCGATAGACTCGGCGAGGAGCTGTAGCGCGACGACGACGTTATGCGAGGCGTCAGCGCGGCAGGCGTGCGTGGCGTCGAGAAGATACTGCAGACATGCCGCGCCTCGGATCTCGATCGCAGTCGATACGAGGTAAAACCAGGACTCGTCGATCGAGCCGGTGAAAGTGTGCAGCGTAGCGAGATTCGATAGGTCGAGGAATTTTGGATCAGCTTGATCAGCAAAGAGCGGTCGGTAGTTCCAGAGACATAGGCCGGCATATGTAGCCAAAGGCGGGACTTCGAGTATCTCGCCCAGCTCTACGAGTGGTCGCGCGATCGCTTCCGGTAGCGCTTCGCTGGCGGAAGGACCAGCCCAGATATATGAGTGCGCCATGAAGCCGAGGATGGAGTAGGCGCGTCGGCGCTCGGCGACTGATCGCAGTCGCAAGATGGAGAGCACAGGGAATGATGGCGAGTCGATGACAGAGCGAATTTGGCGGGTCATGACAAGGAACTGTAAGTTCGCTGCAGCGGCTTCCCAGGCATCATAGTACGGATCAGGCAGGCGCGGCAGTGGCAAGGCCTCGGGGACAAACCCCGTATCGAGCGAGATATCGTAATCTGCTGGATCCGGTATTGTTGGCAGCATTGTGTGGAGTGAGATGTGAGTGGCCGACTGCTGCGAAGTGGCGACCGAAAAGTGAATAACGACAATTGAACTAGGCGCGTGGATATAAGTACTGTCGGCAAACTCCGCAGCACAGCGAGCAGAGGTTTCGACCCAGCAGTAGCAGAGTGAGGAGTGTTTTCAATGAGAGAAAATAGTTTTAAGTGGGGACGACGTTGGGGAAGATGAATAATTATATGAGGAAAGAGCTCACGGGCCAGCGGCGTCGGCGAACAGTGGCTATTGGCTCACCAGCGGCTCGGTTATTGTGGCGCGTCGCGCGGGCTGACGGAGGTAGAATGGTATGCGGCGTGCCTTACGTAATCAACTCTGGTATCTAGGCAGCGGCAGCAGCGCAAGTACAGTAAATATTATTACAGCAATATTACTTTTGAGCCGATTCAAAAAAACACTGACCAGCCAACTAACTGCTCAAGGTGCAACAAGTGGAGACCATGTCGACAGAGCCGAAATGAGCAGCAGCAGCTAGTTTGCGGATGAACCTAACTAACTTAACGAGCGACACCGCGCCGCACTTGTACGACGCTATTATGATGCTCTCGCCGCAGCGCCAAAAAACGGTCGCCCAAGCGAGTTCGCGGTTTGTTCGTCGAAGATCGGCTTTAGTGGTTCTCTCGACATCGGCGGGACGGAAGCCACCTCGTCCCTAACCGCGTCCACCAAAAAGTGCATTATTTCACGTGACAATCGTCGGAACCAACATTTTGTCCAAGCAATTTGTCAAATGCTGACGGTTATTTAAAAAATTCCCGTCTGTCGCTTACTCACTAACTCGACACGCGACACCCGAAGAAGCTCGTGGACGGTGCTTTATGCAAACCCCGCGATGACGCTTTTTAGGCCCTTTTCCGCAAATGCCGCTGATTAATGGACGGTACCTCTTATATCTGAGTTTTTACTACTACTGACTTAGCGACATCATAATAGCCTGGTAAGTCGCTACATGAGCTAGATTTTGGCGATGAGCGATCTATATCCTCTATTTTCCAAATATCTGCCTGTGCCAATAAGACATTGCAGCAACATTGCAGCATCCTCGCACCATGCCTTCAAACCACCATATCATAACATAATGCTATTTTTCATATTCAAATTTCTGCATTGAGCGATAATCCACATATCTGCCTAAAGCAGCGCTCAGAAGGAGTCGCTAGCACGGACCGCCGAACTCATTCCGCCGAACAATTTGTGGCGGCTGTCAACAGACGATCCCCCCCCCCCCCCCCCCGGTAAGGTTGTGTAGCAGGCCACACCGAACAGAGCCACTACAGGGCAACTGCAGCTGAAAAATCCTGCCGAGGTCCCTTGTCTACTTGTGTTTCTGTAGTTCCACCACATCTGTGGGAATTCCATCTCCTTATGACCCTACTTGCCTGTGCCAGAGTTGCGGAATAAATGTCCTGTGCTTATGTAGTAATGGGGCATCTCAGGTAATTCTATTAGCTCATACAGTGAAGTACAATAAATAATCCCTACTATTACATCCGGTACATACTGCAACCTGAGAGAGGATTCGAATTGCAAACCACTCACGCGACATAATCTTCTAGAAAATCTCAGTTTAAACAACAAACAAATATAAAAGCAAGAACACCAAGTCATTTCATCTATATAAACCCCTTTTGAATATCAACTATTCTCCAGCCCCCTCATCCTCCTCGTCCGCAGTTATATCCGCGTACCCGCCTAACCGCATTCCGATATTAACACACTCCTTAACGATCTCCCTTCTGGTGTCGTTAGCAATGCCAGCAGCCTCACCTTCATCTCCGCCAATCCAGATCCGCGCACGACCAACCAAAGCCTCACTTGCCCTCTCCACCGGTAGCCGTCTCTGCATCTTGCGGACAGTAGTCAACACCGCGACAAAGCCTAGTAATCCCAGTTCGCTTGCCTCGTAAACCTTGAGCGACGAGTATAATTTCTCAGCGATACATGGTCGGGATGGTAATAATGTCTGTACAAGCGCGCATCGAATAGCCGCTCGTGTATCGGGAGACGATAGCATGCGCAGGACGTTCACTGTCGTAAACGACGTAGCGGGAGACGCGACTACGACATCTTCAGTAATCGAGGGGGAGAAATCTTCAACGGACGGCAGTGACATCTCGTCGAGGTCGTCCTCGTCCTCGTCATCAGTCTCGACCTCATCAACTTCCTCGTCCTCAGATGACGATACACCGGCTGAAGCATTGCCCGTCTGCGACTGCACTTGCAAGTTGCGCAAAGAAGTTCTAGTATCGGACACTGAAGAAGTGACTTCCTCCTTCGTACCCGCTACCTTCAAGTCCTCGCGAACAGCCTCCATCATCTCGCGCGTATACTCCGGACAAATATCACCAAGTAGCACCGATCTCGCGATCAACGCGCGTCGGTGCACAATCGAATTCGGCGGCGCAACCTTGACACTTGCTTCCAAAGCTGCGGCGTCCGGAACACCGTCCAACACCTCAACAAGAGCGCCACGCAACTTGCGGCACGAGTACCAAGCCGCCAATGCGTCCAGCGGGGACTTGATTGCGGAGTCCTCCATTGTCGAGTTGAAGCCCTCGTCGCGGTAAGTCGATGACGTGCAACCTTTCCCCGGCGGATTGTTCCACGTCAAGTTATATGCGCGAGTGACAGTGTCTCTATCAAAGATATCATCTCGCTCGAGAAGGTGGACCAGGTGATCTGGCGTCTTCTCGCTCCCATCAACCGAATCTCCTTGTTCCTGCTGTTGCCGCTGGAGCTGTCGCGCCTCGTCCCATAGCGAACGCTGGTACTTGTCACAGACGCCTTGAAACAGTCTAAAGTCGTGCAGCAGAATATTAACGTGAAGGGCCTGCATCATCGCGCGGATTGGCGTCGCAGGAATCAAGAAGCTGGCCAGCAAGGTGATCAACAGACGGACATGCGAGCAGTCGGCGTCACCTCCACCAAGCTGCGCGTCAATAGCCGTCTTCCAGGCAGCAGTGCGTACGAAATCTTCCTCCTCAGTAGTACCTATCAAAAGTTTGTAACCATCGAAGCCAACAATGCGGCGGAGAGCAAGCTTGGCGAGCTTTCTTGCGACAGCGTAAATCTCGAGTGGAGTCGCGCGAGGAGGGACATCGACTGTGCGAGTGGCTGTAAGCCAGGCCCGCTGACGAACTTCCAGCGGCATGCTGACGGACAAGGGCTGAGTTGGAAAAAAGACAGAAGCAACCTGCGGCTTGCCACCCTTATTGCCAGAGTTGTTCTCAAACAACGACGGATAGAAAATGTACATGACAGTGCCGAGAAGTAGAAGACCACGGATCAGACTCATTGCCGTTTGCGCATGAGGACCAAGAGCAGTCTGCACAGACGATCGAATCATAAACGGCACTGACGCCAATCCTCGTGTGTTCTGACCATCGACATCGTTGAACGAATTCGCGACAAGCACACCTGCCATCGACCCCATCATAATTTTGCCCATCATGTTACGACCCACGCCGCCCATCATGCCGATACCTCGCCCCATGACGTTGCCGTCACCAACAACCTGCTGATTGGGAACACCCAGCATTCCCGACGCAATTCCAGCATCCGCGGTTAGCGGGCTGCCATTCACACTCATAATGCCCTCGGGAATTTTGCCTTCCAGAAGAGCTTTGTTTTCCCGCTGGAGCTGAGCATTCCGTTGTTGTAAATGAATAATATATTCCATGGCCTTGGTCAAGACTGTCGCCTTGTTGAGCTTGTTTGCTGGAGTAAGCCCGTCGAGGTCCTCAACCTCATCATCGAATGAGCCAGTCACGGCACAGCGGAGCGCTGGGACGCAATCTCTAAGTGCGGCAATCTTATCATTCAAATTGTTTCGGTATCGCTTCTCGATCATGTTGTGTGCGGTCTAATCGTCAGACAATGTACACTTAAATAAGCAATAATAGTTACCTTCTTAGGCTTTGTGATCTTTCCACCCTTGGTGCCATGTTCAGGAGGCGACAGATCATTCAAAGATTGTTGATTCCCTCGCGCCGACGTAGAAACTTTGCGGACGGAATCTTGAGTAGTCCGCTCAAGATTAGCAGCCGACCTCTTAGCCACGCCGATTGCATTAGCCGCCGTATTGACGTTGGTAACCATTTGTTGTGGGGCAACCTGCGGCTGTGACGGCAGGAATTGAGAAGACGAGGGTAACACTCGCGGTTCGGCAGTGTACATTCCCGGAGGCGAGGGAACGAACGTTTTGTAAGGGGCTGTATGCGTCTGAGATGACGCGGAGGACACGGGCGAGAGCGATGTTGGTGTCATGGGCGAGATACTTCTGAGTTGGGAAGTTGCACTCGAGGCCGTGTTAGAGGAATACTCGCCAGTCGCGTATGGTGATCCGTTGGAGTCGAAGAAGAGCTGCGCTGGATCGACCTGGTTGTACTCCGACTTGACAGGTGGCGAAGGTTGTAGAGGCATGATATTGGCGCTAGAGTCGAGTGGGAATAGAAAGTTGTCGGCTCCCCAAGAATTGGGGTCATTGGGATCATCTGTCTGTGGTGAAAAAGATGACAGCGGTGAGGACCCATTACCAGATGACAAGAGCTCACCGGGAGACAGAGAATGTGAAGACGCATACGAAGAAGAAATCGTTTCCTCTGCTTCGAGACAAGCAAGGAAATCCTCGCAGTCTGCAAAGTCAAAGAAGACGTTGTTCGCGGGCATTGTTCCCGCGTAGTCGTCCATATCTTTGGTAGTTTGAGCTGGCGGTCACTGAACCCTGTAAGACGAAGACGAAGGAAATTAGAGAAAATAAAGATTTGGTCGGACAAAAGGATGACGAATAAAACAATAACAATAAATACGACGGCAACTAACGACACAGTCGGAAAGATCAGGAAGAAACCAGGAAGAAACGAATCAGGACGGCAGTCAAGCGGAGCTCGCTGTGCGAATTCTATCATATTCCTGGTAAAAGCCGACTCAGAGACTCAGCTCTGGCTGGGACAGTGGGCTGATAATTTGGTGTGGCGTAGGCTGTGGCTCAGGTGAAAGTGGACTGATTTCTGCTCTAACCCAGCCACCGCCGCACAACAACGCCGCGTGGAACGAAACGAAACTAACCGCGTCACGTGCGGCTTTCCCGAATATCTTGGAGGTTTGCACTTCTCCATTTCCGCTGCAATCAATCAGCTTACCGTATCTTGATAGTGCTTCCCCTTTCTGTCCCACGATCTTCTTAATGGCCTCGACTGCGTGCAGAAGCGCGGCATCAAAATCTCCGAAGCAGATGTATATATGTTTCAACTATCATCGGCAACTCGGCTAGCTAGGACAGCGAACTGTATCTAAGCGGCGTGCAGCGAATGACAAGGTATTACTCACAAATGAACATAGATTATTTAGATAATGCTGTTTCTCTTGCCGAGCGTCCGAATATTGTCTAGGTGAAATATCTCGTCCTTCGATTGCTAATGAAGAGGTCCATTGTTCCCTCAATCCGTCACAATTCCGAGCTCTGCATGCACTTTGCGTTACCGACATTTCTGGAGCGTTTGAGTTGTATGAAATCCCGTCCTGAGAATCGTAAGTCATTGCGATACTTGTGTGGACAATGTAAACGCATTTGATTTTTATGTAGTTGGGTATCTGTTCTTTATGCCTTTGGGTGAATGAGCGACAGATAGCCATTTGTTTTCGGAAGTACATTTTGCTGTTACCGATTTCCTAGTCAGATATCTCGAATTCGCATTTTCAATTACTATCGACGTTGAAGATTGCTTCAAGTATTGTGGAAAGATTTATTTTGCCTTCAATGTTAAAACATGCATTGTTCACCGACCGCTAATGGATATTCATAAATATAAAACTCACTATCTCACTATGCAGATGTGATTACAGGACTACAAAATATTGCGTTAATTATGTTCAATTCATCGTCTTGTATAGAGCGAGCATGCATCATGGCAGTGAGTATATATACCAAACACAACTCACAGATTTATAAGAAGCTTCTATAGATTCGTTACACGATATCTATCCGTACAAGTCTTATTCATTCACCGTAAGGGCTGAGAGTGAACTCGATTGCCAGATTACCACTTAGCCTTATGTCCGTATTTCTGTTGGTGGCTTGAAGACCCAGACATCAGCGGCGACTCATCAGACTTTGTGATTGGGGTACAGTCGCGACAAACAAGTGGTGAGTTTGTTCTGTGCGTATAAATTGGCTATAAAGAATTGATATATGTTCCTCCGTGTAAGAGTCTTGAGCAAAGTTTAACAATTTAGGGGTGGTGGAATGCATATGCTCCGGTGAGCCCCGAACCAAGTGTTTCGGAATTCTAATCGTCACGTAAGGCAATACACTAAAGATGGTAGTCACATGTACGCCACTGAAGAACTCTTCAGCTTGGAACTAACGATCAGAAATGTCTAGGCTCATCGAAATGGCTTGTATTCTGAATCCGGGTCAGATTATGAGGGTTGATGGGAAGATGACTAACGCCACAACTTTATTATTAATGGTGCGCGTGCCAAAGTTATTTTTGCGTCCAGTTTGTGCGGCAGCACTTCTAGTCAGCAGTACGGTGATTTATCGCCGACAGGAAAAATTAAGTTTCCGGACAAGAGGTTAGTTTTGCGATTGAAGTATTGTCGGAGAAAGTGATCACTAAGCTTATTAATGTCCAACGCGACTCATGCACACAGACGCATCTTAAGGTGGTCGGGTCGTATGTGCAAGTTTCAGGATAATCTTCACAAAATTATATGATATTTTTAGTTCACGTTCCTAACGTTAGTCAGATTTGAAGTTGAAATTACATGACGCGGAATCAGGCACGTAGGCATCTCTACCTGAGACCAAACCTGCAAGCAAGAATGTGGCTCCGACTCGTGTAAGAAAACACGCAAACACGGGAGCCGTCATAAAGTATTCACTCTAACTACATTTTCATCATTCGTATCGACTATCTCCGTTTTATTATATTACAATATATGTAACAACATCAGTATAAACAAACGAACCTGAACACCCCTAATACCCAAGACATAACAAATAAATAGACTTCTCACAGTATACACAGAAGACTAGCCAAGACGCATCCACCGGTCGTCTTAATCGTGTAAACCAGCCAAATGGCCGGGCCCAAATCAATCACGGACACATTTCTCGTTTTAGCGGCTTGTTCCGCTGTATAACATAGGTTGATCAACAAGCGCAGTCTATAAACCTTTGTAACCCATTATGCCCCACTATATCATGCGGTTTATAAATCTCAATAAATATAGCTGAAAGTCCAGGGCAATTCTCATATGAAAAGTCATCACTTTATATCCCAAAGAAGGTGCTAGTCAGCCATATGTCTGAGAGATCGTCTGTCTTGGCCATCATGGGGTCGATTTCCATCGGATTCACAGTTGCTTCATCGAACGCGTCGTAGACATCCGACAGTGACTTGACGGCGTCGGTGGAGTTGTCCAATGCCACAAATTGCAAGTCAATCGGGCTGGGCGACGTCGCCGAGGATGAGTAAAGCGACGAGGCGGAAGTCATGGAGGAAGGTGACATTGATTCCGGCCGATCGTGACCTCGGATGATGGTGGCTGGGTTAATGAAGTTTGCCCCGACAGAACTTGTTTCAGGATCGTAAGTATAAATATTTGTGCCAACAGAAAAAAAAGGAACCGGGGCCCAATTCTGTGAAACGAAGGAAACTTGAGCAACGCTTGTGTCGACCTTCAAATCAGGTTGAGCTACTTCTTGTTGTGCAACAGCTGATTCCACAAATCTATCCTCCCTATGAAAAAGTTAGCGGACGTTCATTATACAACTTTGGCATAATATGAACTTACATCTTGATATCGCTGGTCGCAACGCTGTCATTATCATCATGCTCATGCTCCGTGTCGTGTTCACTGTCATCATGCTCATGAACTACAACAAATCTCTCGCGTTCTTCCTTCTGTAGCTCAATTACCTCGCTGCTCAATTCATCGAGGGCTCTGTTAATCGAAATATGGCCAGACTTAGACAACAAGCAGCTAATATCATCGCCTCTGTTGACACGGCGCACGAGCTCGGCCATACCGCTCTGGAGGATCTCAATTCTGTTCTCGAGAAGTTCAACATATCGAGAAGAATATAACTTTTCCTTTGATTTCTTGCGTTCCGTGAAAGTGCAGATCTTGTCGTCCATAATACATCGAGAGCAAGGCTTGCGGCCGTCGCACTTAGACTTTTTGATTCTAGATAGAAATTAGCCATTTTCCCACCAACAGAACTTTAAAAAACCACACCTGCAGGAATCGCACGCCTTACCTACACGCTTGCGCGTGCTGTACTCAGGCTGGTCAGCGGCGGGAGGAGGGGGAGCATGATGAGAATGTGACGAGTACTTTGAATTTGTAGCGGCCATAATGATCAATGTGATGGTTCACTGACTCGATAATGTACAATGCTGGTCGATAGAGGATCGCGATATGAACAATATAATACAATAGTATACACAGGGAGCCTCTAGTGACGGGAACTAGACATCTACCGCAGGCGCAGTAGATAATGATTTGATTTGACCACTCGACTATGCAGATACTGACTGAACAGGAAAGGGACGCTAAAGCAGACGACACAGCGTTGGAGTGCTGTTGTAGACTAAGAACGATGACGACGCGCGCGATGCTGAACAAGCACAGATATGACAATCAGCGGCGCGGTCACGCGAGGATGTTGTAACCATATAAGCGTCGGCTTTGACAAAGGGGAAAGCAATCAGTCGAAGGAGAATATGTGAATGGACGTGGTGGAGCAAAACGTAACCAGAACTGAAGACGACCGATGCGTAATAAGTCTAGCCAATAAAGCCTCGATATGATGTGCGGCGAGGTGTAACCTTGAGGGATGACGGGGAGAAAAAACGTATTATGGGCGAGGATGCGTTATATATATGATCGTAGGCGGCTGGACGAGCGAGAGCAAGCGCGGGGCAGGGAATCAACTCCAGAAAGTCAAACTAATCACAAATCCTGGGCCGCAGACGAAGCGAGAGAAGTATATTCAGAATCATACGAGGTTGAGAGCGGCGAGCAAACAGGCATTGCGATGACGGCAGATGAACGAAGAGCGCGGTGACACTCGGCGCGCGGCTCCAGAATTGTCCGAGCCCGTGGCCGAGTTTCGGAGCTGGATGGCCGGCAGACGTTAGCCGAAAAAGAGTTTGTTTGCCACAGAACATTCATACCAGTCTTCTACCGGGGTTTGCTCAATACTGACCTACCGCAATGCCTGTACCTCCCGGGTACCCACTAGGAGAACCGTCATCTTATGTATCCGACCCGGCTAGGGCCAGTCAGCCAAAAGTTCGAGTCGAGTCGAGTCGACGCAGATCGAACACGATCCAGACGAATTATCTCGAGCCACACATAGCAGCGAACATTTGCAAGCTATGGTCCCGAGGAACATTCATTATATGCAGTCAACGCATGATGTCAGACTGTCAGCAAATGTCAGTCGTTATAATATTCGGAGATCCGCAGGCCCTACATCTCGACCTTGCTGAGGGACGCGAGAGACTTCTCCAGCACGGAACACTTGTTGGATTATGATAGAGGGATAGAACTCCGGGGGCTCAAGACAATCCCAGCCAAGGCTGGCTATTCGAAAATGAAAATAACGCATTCATGGTTCATGCCCTGTAATTGCCATCATGTTACCCCTAACCACATTAATCGATCCTTCATGCCCTGGCTATTTTAATTAATAGTTATTCATCAACTAACTAAACTATTTATGCAGGGCAAAGCTTCCGCTGCACTTTCCCCTTTGCATGCCCTTGGCCAATCAGCATGAACGATGGCGAGACATAATTCAAATAACATTCGGCAGATGTGTCACGGTCACTGACTCATGGAATACGTCATATGTGGACCAGAAAGGAAGTTAGCTATTCCAAGGTCAAATCCGCATATTAATGAACCTTTGTGAATCACATATTATAGTAGTACTACCCGGTCGACACTAGTCGGACATAAACTCTCCTGAGAAGACGGGACCTGAACCCTAAGAGCGACAGAAATTCCTCCCAAGGACCTCGGAGACTTCATATCGCCGCTCCGCTGTCAGACCCTCAGCGGCGTGGCCACTCATCATCAAAACGACCACTACATTGGCATTGGGGAGGGGTGGATCTGCTGTGCGAGCATGAAGGAAAACTGCAAAAATCGGCAAATGATTCGATCTTCTATATCAGTGCGCTGACGTCGCTGCCTGATAGCTAACGTACAGTGGAGTCCGCTGCTGCTATCACGGCAAAACGGCACAGCCCGATCCCGCACCCGGCACCCGGCACCCGGCACCCGGCACTCTGCACACTGGGCTCTACGTAACAACATATTGACGTTGTGTGTAGATTTAGGTATTTACAGCTTAAAAAATTATGTACAAGATACAACAATCCGGACACGGTAATTTCAATAATATGGCACCTACCGTGTGCAATAAGTGCGAGCTGGGGATACAAGGTTTCAATCAGTCCCAAGAAGCCGCTAACTGAAAATAAAGGCCGACTGCACACAACATATATCTAGTTATGCGGATTAGTTATTATTAGTGTTCATGCATTCTTGTTTTCATGGATGATCTCAATTCAATAGAGCAAATACATGCATATCGCTGACTGAAATGTTTTTTTGCTGTATCACCAGTTATGTGTTCGTATTTTTGGCGACTTTTTGTCCGACAATATCCTGCCATTTCAAAACTACTACAGTCATACGCACTTGACCAAGCCAGTATTGTCTCAATTCTGGACGCGATCAAAGCGGGATGCTTGCCCTCACTACCCGAGTTTGTAAACAGTAGCCTTATATCCGTAAGAACTGCTCATGCTTGAGCGTTCTCATGATACGCTTATTCAAACCCAATTAATCAATACTTATCCAGCGAGACGACTTCTACGTTGAAGACGAGGCAATAATCATGCATGGTGGCCGCCTAGTACGATCAACGATAGGATTACACGTATGCTCCGTCCTGGGCTATAGGAAGCATTAAAGATCCAAACCCATTTAGCAACGAATCGAGTCTTGTGCAACTTTACTGACTTGATGTACTTACCGCGTCTGTCCCCGAAACGCAATGCACAGTATAGTGCCTTGTCTGCATTTTCTGGTCAATTATAGTCTCCAATGAATACAGCTAATTCCCAGCCGCCAATCTCAAAATATGTTTAGGTAGCGTTCATTGGACAATTCTGCACACAACGCTGCGCCAATTGGAAAGTTTGCAACCACTAACCCACTGTAGCCGACTTCGACAGCTCGAGGAAACGCTTGTCGCCTGGGATTGGTCGGAATAAGTCTTGGAAATCACATTAGCGCAGCTAACAAAGTAGATGGCGGCCCATGTGGGAAGTTAAGATAACGCCCGAACCTTCAAGCCCCAACTTGAGACACATTGTGACGTCACTCTATCTTTTTTCGGAAGATCTCAGCATTCATCGACAAACGCCGGTCTAGTTCAAATTCCTGTGTCGACACCACGCCTAAGCTTGGGTCAGAGGCCCAAGCTGCCAGTGCGAGAGCTGCATGTTCCATGCGCAATGTAGCCCAAGTCTCCGAATCCGTTGACGCGATACCGAGAATTCGCCGTCCTCAGATTTCGGTTGCCCCTTCACACGCGCAGGATCATCTGCTTGCCACTTCTTCCATCAAAATGATAGGCTCCCGCTTTTACATAGTAACGTTGGATGACGAAAACTTGCGAGCTTGTGTCGCAGGTAGGTGCGTCTGGCAATGAATGAGCATGCCGGACAAGTACTGGGACACAAGGCTATCCGAGTGTTTATCTGGCAATCTGCTGCAATGGTGGCCCTAGTGCAAGCACACGCGAGAACAGTGCAAGGGAACAATTAGCGCAATAAGGTACATCTGGAATTGGCGCCTGCTTGGCGTTGAGGATAGACTTCTAGAGACGTGTATTCGCAACTGCCCATTGTGCAGGCGATATTTTGTTAGCGATGCTGAATTAACTTCTATTGGCTCGAGGGCTTGACCGAAAGGCCTCCGTAGTCATCAATGAATCAATGGAACTCTATTCATGATCAGTCAGTCTTCCAAGCCTTCCCGGCAAGCATTGGCAAGCATTGGCAAATGATAAATGGATTGATCCATATGATATCCGTCTGAACTTTGCAGTAACAACTCAGGGAGTTGACTGGTCCCTCAAGCATCGACCGGTGTCCAAAATAAGGGAGGCTCCCCGCCGCAGCAAATAGAAGGGCGCCAAACAGCTCCCGGAGTCCGCTCGATGGTTCTCCGTCCTTGGCGCCGAGAGACGTCTTTCAAGAGCTTTGCTGAACAGAGTGCCAACATCTTCTGCGTTTCGAGTTGAAATTATTGGAGTGACTCATGAATCCATGAATTGATAACAACGTGTTCGAGGTGAATTTGGGGACTGTACAAATCCGGCAGAGGACAATGAGTCATGTGGCCGGAATAAGCTGGCCTTCACTATCATAATGCTGTCAACGCTGTTGGATTAAAGTAGCAAGGAATTCTGTGATGCAATCTTCAACATCTAAGATAGCGATGTAAATTAATATAATTTGACGTGCAGTTCTTATGTCTTTTTCTCTTTGTCATATGTTGCTACTGCATTTCCTGTAGATTTGGAATGCTATTCGCGAGCCAATCGGCCATCGCACCGGAAAACACTCTACGTCTAAAGCCATCAGATCCGATATCTTACCGAACGATCCGCGACTTCAATTTTAGTCGTCGTTTAGTTTTGCTTGCGGCCTACTTATAGCTTGTTGCGACAACTTTGATTTCACTTTTTTTGAGCGGGTCACATGATCACATGGTGTCCATCCCAGGCTGATTCTGGACGGTATTAACAAAAGATAGTATATTACAATTGACATCATAACATCATGACAACTTACAGAAACGAGGATAATCGCTATTGGTCATGCCTTGCTCATTGTTCGTTGTGTGCGGACAAACAAGCTATTCTTTGGCACGCCCAATATTGTCTGTCAATAATCCAACGATAATCCCTCAACGAGAGAAACCAAACCAACTCATACCATGAAAACAAAAACCCAAAATTACACGATAACACAACAAGTCGCAGACTTTCCTTTATCGTCGACTCGCTTGTTATCGTGCGATGGCTGTTCAATGATATTGTGACGAACGTATGCGACATGCTTTTCATCATAATTCATGTGGCCGATTCTCGATAGCTTCTGTTGCTGGCTAGCAGAAGTCATGGAAGATTGAGTCGTGCGTGCTGTCGTGGTGGTCGCCGTGGCAGTTGGCGAAAGTCGCGGTTGGCGCTCATCGCTTGTGTAAGGATTGTTCGAGAGACCGACTACGGCCGCAGCTTCCGCGGCAAGGTCTTCCCGAGCACGACGCTCCTCCTCTAACGCTTGGCGCTCTAACCGTCTGTTCTCCATTATTCGGCGGATCGTCAAGGCAAACGTTTCTTCTATGTTCACAGTCATGAGAGCGCTAGTCTCCATGAATCCTATGGGATGTCAGAAATGTGTGTACGTCACTCCATTACAAATACTAACCGCAGCCATGCTTTCTCGCCCACGCAAGTCCCTGGGCACTAGACACTGCACGATGATGTGCCAAATCGCACTTATTTCCAGCAACCATCTTGACAGGTGGAGCCGCATGTGGTGAATGATTGATCTCCTGCGCGTTCGATATCAAATCGTCAAACTCTTCGAGTGCTAATAAAGAATCAGGGACTGTGATGTCGTATACGAGAAGGTATGCGTCGGCAACATTTCCTGTCTGCCATAAGCCGCTGAGTAGGCCTCTGTATTCCTCCTGCCCTGCTGTGTCGATAATTTCTAGTTCGAATGTTTGTCCGTCTATCAGTTTTCTTAACTTCGGTCAATGTCGGCAATGCATAATAGTGACCAACTCACCAATTACTCTTGTAGTTGAATAGGAATCCTCTGTATAGTCGTGTATCAATATTGCTCTCTCGTTGGCGTAATGATTTCGAATCAACTCACCGATAGTGGGGTCATATACATCCACCCATTCACTCCTGACAAGCCTCATCGTTATGCATGATTTGCCGGTTCCTACGATTAAAGTTAGCATTAATCCTCACGGCAGATCATATTCGGAGTGTATCGTACCTCCGTCGCCCAGAATAGCAATTGAGATCTTTTCAGATTCCACAACGGCATCGGTAGATGTAACCAAGCTCGACCTACATGATTAAAGCAATTAGAGCGCTATTGATCAACATAATACGAACAAAGTATATATTATACTTACATTCCTTATATTACTGTCCTGCAATATAAGGGCATACGGAACGATGTTGTAAAATACATCTCGGCAGTGAATACAGGGCGAGGATTTCAAAGTGCTTTATATTTAAAGTTCGGAGACCCCCTTGTTACGCAGCAGAGTTTGAAACGGGCTCAAATTGACAATATCATGGTAGATTGTGTTATACCTGCCGTGTATCCCAATATAAATCCTACTTCATTCTGCTCGATATGTAGTACATATTGGTATAAAATCTGTCTGCTAGATTTTATTGAATAATTCGAAACCAAATCCTGCTGCACCATAAGCTGCCATCGAGCCGTTTCAATTTCACTTAGTCCTGGGTTGAACAAAGGGGTGGCCCAGACTCCCACAAGTCGAACCTTAGATCGCTAGGGCAGGATCCAAAGATGCGGTAAAGAACAAAAACCCCGTAGGATATGAGTTCACAGTACAAAGTCCGGATAGACTAGACCATGAATAATGCACGAATGCTGCGCGTGACTTGACAGCAAACTTGTTATATCTACATATTTTAAACTAGCCAGTTGATCGCTAGCTCATAGAAAAACTTGTCGAAGGCATTGAAGAGTGCGGGATACCCGACACAACCGAGGCTTTTGGTTCAACAAACGGATCTCAAACGGATCCAATCATGTAAGTGCGGACATTGGTTGCAAATTCCTGCGCGCTTCAAGTCCAGCAAGCTTCATCCCATGCATTTATTATGCCCACATGCAAAGAGCTTACCTCTATATGGGACAGCCGTCCGAATACGTAGATTACAGTCGAAATGTGTAGTTACAAAAGCCACTTATATAAAAAGTGCGTTGCAGATCTGGTGGAGCAAGGGCCCGTGTTTAGCTAACAAATAGACCCTATTCCAGTTAGCGCCATGCCGGGGCATCGTCGGAGGCCCCTTTCTAACCGGCATGAGTAATTCCCGACTTCCGATTGAGCCTCGGCATATTCGTTAGTGTGTATGGCCGACAGGCACAGACACATATTTTACAACTTTTGCATTGCATTTCATAGTGGCATCTCCTGCCTAAACCAATTACCCTAACCCTTATGAAATCAACGATGTGCAATCTGTCTTTTTGACATTTATTTGTTATGTATTTATATGCCTTGGTGCCTATGCATAGCACTCTTTCGTTTTATACGCCATGAACGTTCTCCATCACATGCCAGAAGATACTAGCCGTCTCGGTAGTTACGAGAGTTAGGATCAATTTAATTCTGTCTCTGTAATAAATACCGCCTAAGTCCAACGGAAAGCCCTGAGGCATTAGAACGGCACACTTTTACTATGTCATATCAGATAGTGTACACGATGCATTAAGGCGCTATAGAGCACAAAACTAAATCCTCGACTGATATACAAATACCAAAACCTAATAATATACTCCGGTACTAATTCTTCCAATTTTGTTGATATTACCCCATTTTTAGATCCCCTTGTCACCTCTTTCCTTTGAGCAGTCTAATATATTCTTCCCTTAGCCTTTTATTTTCCATCTCCAATTTGTGAAGCTCATATTGCCAACCGGTAGACCTCGTCGGTTCCAATTCCTCAAACAAATTGTCACTGGTTCGTGACTTCATCAGATTGATACCAATTGCGCTAACTCGGCGCTGCCTTGTTCCCTGACTACCTCCGTCAACCCTTATTCTCGCTATCAAGAAATGAGGCCGGTCATTAGATGTTGGCGAACTTTGATCCGGCTGCCTGCACGCGTAGATTGTTGAAAATGCGAGATGGAATTCCCCTCTGATTGCTCTGAATGCATGTCGCACCGATTCATATTCAGAAGGTCCATCCGCCACAGCATTCAAAGCCTGCATTATTCTCGACTTCTCCGTAGGGTCGTGAGCATATGACTGTAAACTCGTGCTGAACAAGTCATCCATTTTATATCCCAGTAATCGCTGTACACCGGAGGACACGAACAGGATAATACCTGTCGGAGATAGCTTCATCCACAGTTCATTGTTTTCTATTCCCGAAGTTTCCGAGACTCCAAGGATCGTGGAGGATTTCAAATAATATACTGTTCTTTCTCGTCCAATCAGAACAATACATCTTCGCGACTTGCCTGCTTCTCTGAACAGTCGACCATAACTTTCCAGCCAGATATATCCGGAATACTTTTTTCGTATACGAAACATTGTATTTATATTTGAATCCACATTATTAGCCGCTTCTTTCAGGTCACGCATCATGTTAACCACGTCACTAGGATGGCATAGTTCCGCGAGGGGCGTCCCAACTAATTCCTGCGGGTTATACTCGAGCAGGGTCTTTACCGATGGCGAGCAATAGCTAAAAACACCACGCAAGCTAATCACGTATATGACATCTTCAGAATTCATCAGCAATGCTTCGCTAAACAGCTTGTCTGTGACTTCGGCATCACCCAATCCCAAAGCTCCCAGGATCTCTATCACACCGGATTTCCATGGCAAATTTGGCTGCTGCTGGGTGATAATGAGAGACGCAGCCTCAACACCATCAAGATTATTATCTACCAAAGCAGTTTGAGGAGGACCCATCGATCGTAATGCTTGTGTGCGCCGATAATTCACAGCATAGGAGCCATCTGCAAAAATTTTTATAGTTAGTTGACACCCAAATCATGCGCGGATATACGCACTTTTTGAAGCCTTTAAAATTGCCTGAGGCTGTTCTCCTAAGTCGATTTGGAAGCCTAATAATATATTAAAAATCGACTTAAAATATATCCGCAATGTTTCGTGACGCATTTAGTGGCATACCAACGAGAAACGCAATGTCTGGACCATCCCAAGTAATTGGGATAATCGTCAACAAATTCACAAATGACTGCCCTGTCTTTTTGTAATTAAGAAGAGGTGCCTGGGACTCTTCTCCATCAAGAAGACCACGCTTAATTCGTGCCACGGTGTTATTATCTGTGAACCTTCGGAACTCGCCCTCGACGACCTGGCCGCCAGGTGACTGAAGAAATCGACAGTTTCGGCCAAAAATCTCACTCTGTTTATACCCAGTCAAAATCTCAAATGTCTCGGAACAGTACACAATCGGTAAGTCGATTTTGTGCGCGTCACAGACGACAAATGAACAGGACATATCAACAGGACCGATGTTAATCTGCGGCGATGGTCTTGTAGCGACTTTGGCGAGGAGAGACATGATATCAAAGCCTGTCGACGAATAGATACCAGTAAGCTGCGGCAATTCAGCGTCTGAATCTGGACCCATAATGCCCTGATATTGCAGTTGTCGTGGTGATTGTCCCATTGCCGACGCAGAAGCTTCATGAGCAGCTGTAGCGATGCGGTTGTACAGTGAGAGCGATGGATTGAGCAATGGCTGTGATCCATCGGACTCGCTAGACATCTGCATAGACGTTGGCTCTTGCTGCTGAGAAGGCATTATGAAACTATCGCTATCGCCTATGTAGACTTGCTGATATATATCCGACGAACCAATGTCACTGGCACCGTGCGCTTGATAAGAGTCTGGAGCGGAGGACAAGTACAGCATTGATGGCGCTGGAACACCGACTTGAGATATGTCGGAGGAGAGCGGATCAGACGGCTGAGTCTGTGACATTTCAACACCAGACTCTAAAGTATCTGTGGCTACTGTGGGGCACATTTGATCCGCAGAAGTCATGAATAGTGACGGTTGCATAGTCATCAGGTATCGCGTGCTGTCATGTGATTGCTGCACAGTAGGAATAGTTCCCGGTGGAAGGGCATCGCATACTGGCGGCGGTCCATCGCCTGGAGCAGAGTAATACGCCATAGAGCGTATAAAAAGCGTATCGAGCGTGGTATGGCAAGGGATCAAGGCGAGTCGGTGGGCGGAGACTGCTAATGTGCGGCGCCTGGAATTCTCGATTGGCGGGGCAAGTCTTTCCTCTGGCGATCGTGGCGCCCAAGTGGCGGTGCACTTTTCGGCACAAGTGCGACTAATGTTAGCGGCTTAAAAACGGCATACGGTACGTTTTAGTACGCTTTCCATTTACGAACATACCACGACATATGAACAACAAAATTATGCGTCGTATCGTCATCTAACCAGAAAAGTCATTGTATCTGTGTACGCCGTGGCCGGAAACTCAGGGCCAGCTCACTCATATATCGATAGAATTCACGAGTCGGTCTCTTTTGACTATATTCTGTCCAATCAATTAACGTAATGATTTAGCGACATACAAGCCACTCCATAGCAAGTCCAACAGCAATGACAGCATTCGAACAAATCGTGGCGCAGGATCCCCATGGAACCCAATCCCCTGACCTGCGCAGCGAGTAAGAGAGATCGACTGCAATATCGCCCGGAAAATCTCCAGGAGCGTCAGAAACATTCAAATTTGTACTAGTCTTAACCATAAAGGGTATAAAAGCCAAAATCAATTGACAGATATTCAATTACTACCAGTCACTCTAGCTATAAACTTTTATCACTGGTTCCACCAATGCGGCGAGATCCAATTCTACATACATATCCTGACTCGTCGCGATCTATCTCAGGAATAGTCATTATGATGTCAATTGACAAGGGCTTATTATCCAAGCACCCTTCTCCTGTAACACTCGCGACAATAATCATGCGTGCATTGCTCGATGGTAGGACAACATTACAATGGATAAGATCGAGTACCGCCACCGATCGCGATTGTCGCTTGAAGGCAGAATTCTTCTCATCGATCGGTAAAGTAGGCATATACCGTATGCTTCGTGGTAAACATGGCTCTCATTGTGGAAGGTTTACAGCACTCTTTAGTTCTTCAAAAGTACCCGTTCATTGCCATTGCCCACCGCATCCGCCGGTGGGATTTTTTTATTATTAAATGAAGATTGTTGGTTACGGTTTCCTCTTCGCCATATGCATATTATTAACAATCTACCAGTTGGTAAACGCGTATTCCAATGATTCAAACCTGTCATTCAGGATCAACTGACTAAGAAATGCAATTACAGCTTGAGATCCCTGCCAATTCTCTCGATTGCTTCTACCAGCTCCTCGACAGTCTCCCTCGTAGTCCTGAATATCATGGTTAGTATCCAGGAGATCTACAGCTCAAATTCCTTCTACAGTTACTTACGTTGGTGCATTGACAACAGCTCTGAAAAACTCTCCCTTGCCATCGGCTTTGGTAGGTGGAGCATAATCGACTAAGAATCTTCCGCAAGCTTGAAGCTCGTAGGCAATTGTACGAGTGACCATTGTGTTGTACTCAGCGTCGTTTTCCATAGGGTGTCCGCGTGGGGAATAGTAGAAGCAAGTCTGTAGGCATGGAGGAGGATTCGACGAGATAAGACAAAATCCTGGTCGGTTGGAGACAAGATTAGCAAGGTGGGCAGTAACACCATACGCCTGCTCCACCCTCTTTGCATACCCTGTAGGAGTTATTATGGATTCAAGCAGCACTCCCCCTCGAGATACGTACCCTCCTTGCCGTACCACTTCCAGCCTAAGAAAAGTTTCAAGGAATCCGCTCGTCGACCGCAGCCCATAGTAGAATCGCCCATATCAAAGTCCTCGCCATCAATTACATCCGAATGATATAAATATGGTGCGCGTAATGACGAAGCTTTCTGAAATATGCGATGATCAGGTGCGAGAAGGAACGAGCACTAATTCGTTCAGAATCCGGCCAACCAATTGATTCAATAAATGTATCTTACGGTCAAAGGAACTCCAAGCATCTTATGGGGATTGACCGTTAAACTATCTGCAAGCTCTATACCCTTTAATCTGTATCGAAGCTTATCCGAAAATACGACATTTCCGCCCCATGACCCGTCGACGTGGAACCAAAGGCAGTATTTCTTAGCAATAACTGCAATTTCCTCGAATGGGTCATAAGATCCGTAAACAGTTGTTCCTGCAGTAGCGTTGATATACAAGGGAGTACGTCCCTGCTCTTTGGCCTCCAGGATTTTCTCTTCCAAAACGTCTACGCGCATTCGCTCATCCTTGTCAACCGGAATGGCCCACACAGATTCGCTACCGAGACCCAGTGAAATCGCCGCTTTCTCAACACTATAATGACCATGGCAGCTAGTGAAGATCACAAATTTGTAGTCGCCATTACCGTTCAACTTGGTGTCGGGATATAAAATCGTCCGCGCAACGATCAAGCTGTGTGTATTTGACGCAGATCCACCTGGAAGAGTGATTCCACCAGACCATTGCGACGTAAATCCAAACAGTTTCGCATACTCATGAGACGTCTTCTTCTCAATTAACGTCAACACCGGCGCCACGCTGTATATATAGGAATTAGTGTTGAGAACTGATAACAACAAGTCCGTCGCGACGCCAACGGGATTAGTCGACGCGTAGAGCTTGTCCATAAACCCGGGATGCCATGTCACGACCGAATGACGAAGAATTTCGTCTAGAACTGCTAGAAACTCAGCCTGCCCACCGCCAACATTAGGCAAAGATAGGTGATTTCCTAGAATGCGAGCCAGTTGCTTTGGTGGAACTGGATCCCCTACACGCGCATCGGGCTTATCCACGTCGGCTACATAAGCCACCACCCTATGAGACACGGCCGCCAGTAAACGTTCAAGCTCTGTAGCGCGACTACTAAACTCTCGATCTGTAGAGAGGGTCATTGGTTACATATGGAAATCCGGAACTCTTGCTAATCTTCAGTTGAGAAATATGGTGAAACATTGGCAGCCGTTATGTTTAGTCATCACCGAAGTACTATCCAAGGTGCTTGTACCAGAAGTAAATCTCGAATCGTGGGTTAGGGTAATATATTATGGGTTAGGGTATTTCTGGCTGTTATTATCTGTCACTCTTATTGACCGTGTCAAATTTTGCTGCAAAATGGGCTGTGCTCACTATGAGTTTAGCGCAGACCTTATTTACGTTTCATGCTGTCCAAGTCAACCACCGAGCTCGTTGGTATAAACTCTATATATCACTTGTGGTCTCAAAATTACAGCCGTTAATCAGCTAGATTCATGGGGCATCTACCAACCATTCATCTTTGGGACTAGTATATATAAAATACACCTGATGGAGAGTTGGAGAGACAGCTTACATACTAAAATAAAGCCCGTTTAAGCCCATATTCGCTGTAAGCCGATAACCTCTTTTTGCAGAAAAATTCGGTTCGTACATTCCCTTTTCATGGTTGGTAGAAGCCCCGTGAATCTCCTTAATTAGCGAGAAATGAGAAACCTAAGGTGGATCCTTAGCTGCGGTTGCACCATAAATACAAAACGCACAATTTATCTAATAAGTAATCTACCCGACGCAAACACTGTTTTAAAGCACAGCCGATTGTAATTCATTGCTTATCTAAGATCCGTATGATATATGACCCACCAGTCAGCGAGCTTTACCATAAAATTCTCCATGCCTAATTAAGTCTGTACATAAGTTACCTGAATATCAAGCTGAAGATGTGCGGCCATGCCTGCCCCGCTGCGCCGCGCCGGCCAGCTTGGCAGCTGACAATGTCGGACGGTGGGCAATTCGTACCTTCATTGTGAGACTGCTCTTACCTCGCACCAGCATCTACCGGACAACAGCTAATATCAGCATTTACAAATTATAACTAGGATACATCTGGAGGTTGTGTTAGCATGGTGAGCCCGTTCGTCCCATTAGAGTCCAATCCGGACGTTCTCACTCGGCTTGCAGTGTCACTTGGTCTATCTGACAATCTATCCTTCCATGACGTCTACTCTCTGGACGATCCTGATCTTCTCTCATTTATTCCTCGGCCAGCGCTTGCTTTGATGTTTGTATTTCCTGTATCAGATGCCTACGAGAAGTACAGACGAGTGCAGGACAAAGACCAAGCTTCCTACGAGACATCACCAGAAGACGATGTAATATGGCTGAAGGTATGCCAGGAGCCATTGCGACGTGACCTAACGAGTCATGACTGACTGAACATATAGCAAACTATTAGAAATGCTTGTGGCACGTATGCGGTCCTGCACTCGACACTAAATGGTCCGGCATACGATTACGTCCAATCGGATTCAATCTTAGCCCAATTCAAAGCTGATCTCGCGCCGCTAACGACCGAAGAACGAGTCAACTACATCGAGAACTCGAAAGCACTAGAAGTTGCACATTCCGCAGTGGCTTCCGATGGAGATACTGTCGCACCTGACGCAAACGAAGAAGTTAACCTTCATTTCGTTTCATTCGTAAAGAGTAAATCAAATGTATTATATGAACTGGATGGTAGGCGAGCAGGTCCAATAGCATTAACCAAACTGGCACCAGAGGATGACGTACTCTCACCTGCCGCTGTGCTGTTTGTAAAGAGATTTATGGATCGCGAAGCACAGGCTGCATCGGCTTCCCCGTCGTATTTGTCGTTCTCACTCGTGGCACTAGCGCCCGGTATCGACTAAGTAATTCAACATTTAAACTTACTGGTTTCAATGGGATTTTCAATATTGTTTCTGGGAAGGAGCACGGATGTGTTCTGCTTCAGTATAGAGGCTATGGACTTAATTCAATGAGATAGCTATGATTCTGTTGATTCATGATGATTCTCATTGTTTGTTGTTATTAATAACTCTGACTGTATAGTACACCATATTTATCGCCTTTAGCGAAACACAGCTGAAATCTAATAATACAGAAGAAACGAGCAGAAATACCATAGCTAATTTAGCAACGTGACCTAAGTATACCACGAAATTCTACAACATAATACAAAATGCCTGCAATGTCCCTCATGCTATTTTTAGCGTAACAAGCAAAGTCGTCGAAATTACCCATCCCTTTCGTATTGGCTAAAGAAAATTATCTAATGCAGCTAGAATATACTTAGTTCGTTCAAGTATAGCAATGTTTTCGCCATCGTTGTCAAATGCTTCTTGAAGGCAGAAATCCTCAAGCTGCAAATGCTCGTCATACCCAGAAATTTTCGATATTGGTCGCGTGTCTTTAGCCGATTTCGATGGCTGATACGTTCGGCAATTTTGTTCGGAAAGATTGTATAGCTTTTTAATATGCTGTCGTAGTTGCCATATCGCGTATAACGTCGCGCAACATACTGTTAGCCCCTGTAGATTAGCGCTTTTGGCGTTCGCTTCGGTTCCACCCAACTGAGACAGCTGGTTCTGGTAATCCGTAATCATGTATAGAACCGACATTCCAGTACTTCCTATGATTTGATCCAGTGCATATACTGTATGATGGGGTTCTTCGACGGTCGAGAAGTCTAAACACGCAATATTTCGCGCACAGTAAGAAACGTAAATGAGGTGGTTAATCGTCGAATCGAGTTGCTCCCCGACGAACTTTGAAGCGTCAAAATCCATGGCTTTGGTGACAGCACCAATAAATTTCTTTCTCGTGTTGCGGCTTGATTTAATCACTGAATAAAGTGGTTTCAGATTCTCGTCAAGCCTAGTAGAATCTCGCTTCGGATCAATTGCTCGGCGATTGTAATCAAGTACAGTTCTGACTCCCTCAAGATAGGCTCCTTCAATAAGAGATTCGTGCTTCTCATGGAGTGTCTGGTGAAGTTCGAGTGCCAAGGATCTGACAACTGGTCTGCTAGATGTCTCTAGAGCAACAAGGACAGGTATACACTGTTGAAATTAGTATTAAAATATCAATACATTCTTGACGGTAAACTTACATTTCGTGGATTCGCGTAACCTTGTCGCACTATCCTTTCCACCAATAGAATAGCGGCAAATGCACGCTCGTCTTCAGAACCTAATGCAATAGCCAAAATCCGATCAAGATAGAGTTGCATCAAGGAAGAGCAAACACTATTATTTAATGTTAGTCATAAAAGATGTGCTGCGGCCAACCACATACCTGTCAGCAGAAAAGTTCTTGGCCCCTCCCTGCAAAACTGCAACGTCAACCTTCTTATCCGATCCACCTCTCTTCTTGACAGCATCATCAGCTCGAGCTTGCTCGTACGCGAGAAATTCGTTAAACATTTTTATCACCGTATCCTTGAGATCCATGTCGCTACTATCCAAGGCAGCATCAAGAATCTTGATAATCGATGGCTCTAAGAATAGTCTAGGATTTGCGATAGCGATCATTCCTAGTCATTGTGTGAGCAACTTCCACCACATAAGTGAGTGAACATCGGTGAGCCTACCTAAGTTTCTTACTGCCGTTCTGCGAATTCCAGCGGCTGCATTCGGTCGAGTGAATATCTGCAACGCAAGAATAATCGCTTCCGAGAGAGTACGGCCTTTGCCTTTTAACGCTTGCTCCTCGAGAATCTCCTTGTGGGAATCTAGACTGCAGTATCGTCCCAGATGCCCTAACAAATGTAACAGGCGCACGACTCTCGGATCCGCATTGGTAAGTTGACCTCTGAGAAGGACGTCCCTGAATTTGTAGAGGGACTTAAGACAAGAACCTGTTGTAACCGCTAACCGCCGAGTATCCTTCAGCATATTGCTTATGTCCCTTAGGCATGGGACAGCTTCTGATAACTCCTAGACATTGTGAGAAAGAGATGTGAATACTTGCTAGTGGTAAATCACTTACTTTCAAAGTAAATTTAGTTAGGCGTTTCAGAAGTGATTGCTGAACCTCTATTAAAAATTTCGGGCGGAAAGAGCCGACACCTGGTAACACATTCCGAAATATGAGCAAAACATAAAACGTACATGCATCCGCTTTTGTATCATCCAAATAGCTTTGTAAAGCGACAAGCTGATCTGCTTCAAAAAGAGACCTGCTAGCAACTGCAAATACTGACAAGAGCCCGAACAAACTCTGGAGCGATGTCTACCTCAAAGTCAGGATGTTCCTCTCATAGATGCTAACCGTGAGGCCTACCTTTTTCGTATCGGTCCAGTCAATAACTGCTTCAAACAAATTCTCGACAATGGCTTTCAAGATTCTTTGCGCTTGATGTACAGTATGTGCGCTTCCATCCGACTCCTCAAATACATGTAGCGTCAGCATTTGCACTAAACGGGCGCTCGATTCGCTCTTGTCGCGGATTTGGAGTAAAATGCTAATTCTCGTATTGATTTCTGTCCTAAATCCTAATTCGTCGGCTTCCGATAAGCTATAAGTCGGCCCGTATAATAACTCTTCCAGCGTTTTCTTAGCCAGAGCCTACATCATGTGAGTTGATCGACTTCACTCAACCTGTCAATTAGTCTGCTCACCACAACGCCGGGATCACTGTCTTCAAGCCGTCTTAATAGCCTATCCCCTATTTGCGCTCTGATTTCCACATCTTCAGTTGCAGTATAGACATCCTTTAGCAACTTTACCACACGTCTCCGAACCCCAGTACCAGTATCACCGGCCCGCTCGCACAAGATTGGATAAAGCTTCTTCATTACCTCGGGCTTGACGAGGATATATTTTCCGACAATGTCGACCGCCGCATCACGGACTTGCGGCGAACTATCTCTTAGACGACTTGATACCGAGTCCATTACATTGGCATTCCCAAGAATGGATGGGTCTTTTGCGAGTAGCAAGCCAAGGACGCGGAGGCCCTTTGTTCGCGACACAATGCGTGGATGGTCAAGAGCGCGAAGAATTTCAGACATAACTCTATCGTATAGCTTCCATAGCGGCAAAAGTTTCAAATACTGGTCATATTTCGACTTCATCGCCGCTGGCGAGTCATCCGCGAAGCTACACCAAGCATTAGAATGGTACTACTCGCTCTCATGAAATACCGACTATGTTACTCACTCCTCTTTGGATGCCCAGGAATTATCGCTAACAGCCCTGATAAGCTTTCTGACAGACACTAGAATAGCATCGGCGGAGTCGCCTTCAAGGAAATTTCCGAGTAATGACGCCCAGGTTGAGAAAAAGTACCCGTAAGAGCTCTTCGCTGTTGAGTCGACGAGCTGCGACTTGTGCAGGTAGAGCAAAATCGAGCTCGCTATACTATCAATTTTCTCGACGTCTTTCTTGGATGAAACAGACGTCAAGTCTGGCATAGTGGCAGGATAGTTTCGCAACGACAACAGCTTAACACCGATAATACCTAAAAGATCCAGTGACATTGAGTTCACCTGCGAACCGTATGTCTCACCGTTCGCACATCCAATCTTACAAAGTCAGCCTATTTCTGTTGCAAACTCAGCAGTTGTACCTTACCATATGCATTGTCAAGCACCGCAACAACAATTCCGCACCAGGCCACTCAGGGTATCCCAAGACTGTGATAAAATCTTCAGTGAACAAATCCAGCAACACACGGTATGGAGCATCTCCTGACTTGGTAGACTTCATAGCTCGCTCTACGAGAAAATTGACGACATCTGTAGAGCTCTTTATGGCTTCGGCGTTGCACTTTTGACAGATTTGCATAAACACATCTCTATCCTTAACCTCAATTTCCTTCTCCTCCGCAGTCATAGTTTCGAGGTTGAAATTAGTAGAGCCGCTTAATCGTAAGTTTCTGCTATCTATTGAGCCCGCAGTTTGAATCAGACGAAGAATCAAGGCAGTGACAAGCTGTATATTCCCACCACTGACGAGCCGATATTGGCGTGCTGTTAATCTACTAACTGGCAATTTTTCTAAACTACTTAGAATCTCGCCGAGAACGAATGTCCGCTGACTGGGATATGACGAGAAGACCTGAGTTAACAGTATTAACCGCATGTTTAGGCAACCAGAATGCGTATAATGTACCTGAGCTAGTATATCCATAGTCGCGAGTCGCAGATTCTCAACGCTAGACGTCCCAAGATATGAGTCTTTCTCCTTCGTGGCGTTCTCTGCAAAGATAATATTAATTGAAAAAAATTCTAGGCGAGTGATAACACTTTCGCTTAGATCTTGGACGGCTAGGAGTTGATACAACAAATTGAGGACCCTAATGGTTTCTTGAGCAATGCCGACAACCAGTTTCTTGTACGGCATCAGTTGATCCATTTCAGCTAGTACGAGAGTTAGTGTCCCAGTATTTCCCACCTCAGCTCATATGCGACTTACTAAGCGCTGGGATAAGAGGAATAAAAAGGCCTTCAAGAAGATTGCTGACAAAATCAACTATCTCCTTCATGATATCCTCTGAGCATATCTATCGGGACTATCAGACACGTTAAGCTAACTATTCCGCATTGAAGGCAAACCTGTTTTTCTTCACGATCACCTAGCATTGTTCTGGTAATCGTCTTGCAAGCTTTTAGCGCATTGTCCGCTAAGGAGATCGCCGTGAAGACCTCCGAATCTTGACAGTCTATCAATCCGTTCGTCCCTTTCCATGCTATCTCACTAGCATTTCTAATTGACCGCATGCATATCTTCTGAAGTCGTAATATGTCGTCCAAAGGCACGTCATGGTAAATTTTATTAGCTATCGCTCGCCGCAAACCTCCTTCCAACCGGATTTCGGCATCGTTGGCAAGAAGCGGCTCGGTTTCAGGTCCGCCCACGACCCATAATGTCGATAATCCGCGCTCAACGCCAGAAGTATCCTTCTCACTATTATCATCAGCTTGGAAAATCGTGTCGATTAAGGACTGGAACGCGTCGAGTACCGCATGGGCCTTCGACGTCAACTCATCGGAAGTGGTTGTTATCGCCGGCTTGCTATCATCTGGATACTTTCGTTTCATTGATACTGACTCTGACTCAACAGCAGGCGACTCACTACCGTGTGATGTAGCAGAGGATGGACATGGTTTAGCAAATGACATCTCTGAGATTGCATAGCTCGGAGTCTGTGGAGGCTGAACGCTGATCTCCGCGTTCAGATTCTTCTGCTGTTGAGCCGAATCCAGAATCGATTCCTGTGGCATTGGGCTGAGACGCTGATCTTGCAGTTGACCGGCATCATTATTGACGTCGGTCAACGTGGGTAAAGTGCCCATCCGAGTTTGGGCTTGAGGTGCGTGAGTTGCTTGTTTAGCCGCCACAGACTTATCTGGTTTCTCCATTTTCCGCCGCTTAATTTGATGCTGCACACCTTGTAATTTGCCGTTGACTCCCTGGAGTGTTTCCTGCGGAGATAATGTTGCCAATTCATCGTAGTGACCGACTGCTTCCGGTTCTTGTGTTGGAACTGATTTGGCTCTAGGGACTTGAAACGACGGTGCGTCTTGCACAGTCCTCAGAATATTTACTAACGGAATGTCAGGATGATCTGATCCGCTTCGTAGCGGCGGTGGTTCACGACGTTCGATAGAATCTGTAAACAATACTTAATTTTCTGCGTCCAGAAGATTTCAAAAATCAATTAAGTACGCGTGCTACAACTTACACTGAAAGGAAACATCTGATTCAATCATTAGGCGCTCTGAAAACTTCCCGAGACCGAAGGACGGGACATGAGCGGGAATTGGCACGTGGATCGTGGGCAGCGAACTAAAAACCGCAGGAACCTCGAAATTGCTAGAAGAACATTAGCCATATACTGTCTTATTCGTCAATGACAGCGGTAACATACAGTGGCTGCATATCTGGTGTGTGGAGGTAGCCTCGGAGACTATGCAAGTGACTCTCAATGAGGGCTGCGTGCTGTTCACTCTGTGGCGCTGTATTTAACAGATCGAACGTTTGACGTGACTGAATCTGTTGTTGCTCTGGAAGCTGAAATATCGACGTTTGCGCTGTGATCTCCGGTATATTTGCCAGAGACGGGACTACGCCGTTGATTAATTACCCCAATACCATAGAATATCAGCTCCATAATAGTGAATACACACCTGAGCCAACAGGCGTCACGGACGTGAACGCGGTATATTGCAACGCGTTATTTAACGTCACGGGAACCGGTATCCGCGGTCCGGAATTCGATCGGTTCTCCTGTGTCATGGTCGAAGATGCTTGGCTCCTATAAGAGCAAGCACGTATGGGCGGGAGACGCTAGCCTCGCTATAATCAAACCAGGCACAAATTGGAAATAGACTTTCAAGAATTTTGCTGACAATCCGGACTCAGGCTCTAGCGACCATATATCGCTTGCGGCGGTTGCAGTTGCTGCCGATGAAGCCAGACTTCCAGCGTTCAGTTTCGTGTAATGTCGAAGCTGCCCAGCGGGTAGCGGTGTCGCACGTTAGCCTCGACGCGTGAGAGGCGAAGTCGGGGGTTGTTATTGCGGCCCGCCGCATAAGCCGCACCAAATTTCAAAACTTTCGAGAAACTGGACTGGCTGGTATGATTGAAGGATATCGTCCAATTAGTGTTCTGTCGCTAGCTTTGATGCTCCCACGATTACTTCATGCGATTCTTTGCTCTCCTTAACGACTGATCGAAGATATCTAGGAATTGGCAGTACTCAATGCCTGTGCTGGCAATCCAAACTCTTGACCGGCGACAAGTCAAGGCTTGCAAGACGGCGTTGGAGAAGAGCGGCCACTTTGACAAACTACGGGGCATAGAGAAAGGTGACAACGGCTTTCTAATATTTACCAATAAGGTATTTAGAATGTATATAATATTTATTGTTTACTAATTTATATTATAGACTGGGGAGTATGTGGATCTAAAGAGAATTACGATAGCTGAGTTGCCTGAGCTGGTCGATCTTAAGCCGTCATTGGAGATAATGGTGGTCCCAAATGACAATCATAAGAACGTATGGAATGTTCGATCATCATCAAACTTAAAGTCTGCGGTACGAAGTGCCCTTGAGTCATTGATCCCAAGTTTGTCAATCGAGCAATTTGATCAGATGATACAATGGCTACCGCATCGATACTATATCTATGGCCAATTTTTGCTCCTATCATCCGGCTCGATTGAAAGCATCTCGGAGTGGCAATCACTAGCCCAAGATGATTTAACTTTTGCGAATAAATTTTACAAACTTCTGGCAGATAGGCTGAATGTCACTCACATCGCTCAAAATGCTCCCATCCCAGGCGACAACGATAACGCGATGAGGAAACCTACGCAATTGGTCTGTCTCTACGGAGACTTCGGGCTCGATGTGAGTCATTCTAGTATTCTGGCACCATCTCGGGAACATATTGCGGGAGAACTGTGGGCTGCTACTCGTCAGAATAGCATTTGTCAGACTTGGGCTCCACGGTATACTATGTTTAGTCGAGGAAATATTAAAGAAAAAGCTCGGGTGTTGCAATTCGAGAATGTCGAGAATAAGACAGTAGTGGATTTATATGCCGGAATCGGTTATTTTGCATTCTCGTACGCCAAGCGCGGCGCCGGTCTGGTGCTTTGCTGGGAAATCAACCCCTGGAGTGTGGAGGGCCTTCTTCGCGGTGCGAATGCAAACAAATGGGAAGCACAATTGGTCCAACACGAGCAAGATTGGGTGATAGAAAGTAAGAATTACTCCGCTCCCAAATTAGTGGTTTTTCTAGAGGATAATCGGTATGCGATATCGAGAATTCGCGCTGCAGCAGATGCACACGACTTAAAGTACAATATAAGTCACATCAACATGGGTTTATTGCCGTCTAGCGAACAAAGCTGGCCGATCGCTACTGAGATTGCTACGCTTTCATCTGAAGATAATGTCACATTGCATGTTCATGCAAATGTGGCTCACTCCGATATTGACACATGGTCTCGAAACACAGAGCTTAAGCTATTGCACCTAATTTCTGAGTCTAGTTCGGGTTCGTGTGTAATACCGAAGCACATCGAGAAAATTAAAAGTTTTGCTCCTGGTGTCATTCATATTTGTGGTGACTTCTTGGTCAAAAAAAATGTTGAACTGTGAGATTGGAAGTTGCGGAAGGATCTCGTAATACGGCAGCACTTAGGCGCGGAGCAATACCTCTTGGATCTGCATACTATAGGGTGTCCGTTCTCCATGCTCTTATTCAGGAAAGATGATATGACTTCGGCGAGACTCGCTCCGTTGCAGTGTGTTGTAACATCTCATTTTCGGTTGAGTAGAACGCCAAGCTATGATAGTCCTATCCCGAAGTTACCGGCGTTCACGGGAACCTAACGAGAGGTTCGGGATATTAGTCTGCGGATGTAAGGCGACCGATTGGTGGCTATATCTCTTGTCGGTACGAAGAATCCGAAAGGTGTCTCATTTTCAGGATTGATTATTGAATGGATAAAGCTTCTGACGGCTATCACGTCTACAAATGTTCTACGAGCAAATCGTAGACAATTTATATCATTTTATTATGTGTAATGCCTAACAAATTCGGATTTATTAAATATATAGCTAAATACAGTTTCATTACTAGGAAATATTTATGATATAATGAGCGACTCCAATCGAAAGATATGCGAAAATGGAGTGCCATTCTAGCTTACTGGTGGATATCAAAGCTCGAGTCTCTCTACCCTGCGTAATACAACCACAATATTGTGCATCAGGCACCACTATTTTTAAACGACATCTTACTGTCTCCTTGATACCCACTGGTGAATGGCTGAATGGTGTCACTAGACTCGGACCATCAATCGTCTGAGTCCGATTCCAACTACAATATTCGTCTTGAGTTTGATTGGTCAACGTTACAGTGAAAGCAGTGTTGGATTAAAGCAGTAGAGGAACGGAGTGTGTCACATTGAGACTCTAGGTATCGGTCGATAAATAGGTCATTTCGGATCGTAGTATGAGGAGCCCGGCTGTCTGGCCGAGGCGTTAGTCAACAGGGATACTCAGAAGCTCTCTCAGATTGCTGGTATATTACATTGAGCTTTGAATTACTGACTTCCATACAAAGATGGGGATAACTGCAGATCGTTTTCGGCGCTTGCAGTTTCGGTGTCGAAGCCGTAGACCGACTGGCGACGCTGCACAACCATTCATGGATGTTCTCAAGATATATTTCGCGAAGTGAATTGACACAGCATAATTTATAAACGGTGAGGTGACCTGATGACGGCGTCAGAGAGAATTCTGGGTGAGCTTGACGCCGGAGCACTGAAGGATTAGTGATTGACATTGCTGTCTGTTTGGCCACAACCGTCAATCCTACGACAACCTCATGAAGTCGATTCCCTCCTTATTTCTCGTATTTAGAAAATAACCAGTGTCGGATGTGGCGCCATTGTTGGGAGGGTTTGAATAGCAGATGCGCTATCGTTTGATTGCCTTTTGCCATAGTGACATAGGATTTCACGTTCAGTGTATCATCGCACTAGGGCGGTGGATTTGGCAGATCTCACTTCGCCTACTGCAAGCACATATAGGCAGCGGAAGTTCAATTGTCGATGCCAATCGAGCTAGTGACTTCCACGTCAGCACTCGTTGTGAAACTGCGATCGAGGCACCGTCACACACAAGACGATTTAAAGCAGTCATCACAAAGACCAGGCCGTTCTGAAAAGCCATGATATTACGAAACTGTGCAGCGGCATGCGGGTTAGACTGTGAATTTTCTATTAAATTGGCCTGAGCATTGAGCCATTGACCGTTAAACTCTAATTGTACTATTTCTGCGCTAGCTTTAAAGACATATTGCTTTGACGCTTAAGCACTCAGTGGCGCCAACAACCTAAGCCTCAGCACGACTGACCCCTGGATTCTGTCATTCGAAGGTTTAGGCATTCAATAGAGACGGTGTGGCAGAAAGCGACAGCCTAATTCGTTGAGAATCGGCAATTCGGGGTTAAGAGCAATGCGTGTGATTGCTCTCGTAGCTTGAATATATACATATATTACATATACATATTGCGTGAGCAGACAGTTCCCACCGATGCAGCGACGTAAAGCGCAACCATGCTCTCAGTGTAAAATTATCGAAACCTGCGGACTTGAGACGTGACGGCGAGGAGCGAGCTCGGTCGGCGAGGAGCGGAGACTGTGTATGCGAAGTATTACGTGCGTGTATGGATGGGTGGTGAGGGGATGATTTTAACCATCGTGTGCGGCGAGCGGCGGGGGCGCGCAGCCGCTCGCCATTGGTGCAATGCTTCGCGGCAGTGCTCACATTGTGTCACTCGCACAGCCACGCGCTAGCGCCGCCACACCGGAGGCTGGCCGACAGTCAATCTAGTTTAGTATTCATGTGTTTGGTTTTCCTACGCTCGTCGTGCAGCGCCCCCCCCATCGCCATATTACCGCCATTGCTCTCCCGAAACCTCGCTCCTCAGCGCGACGGCCGCACTGCGTACTCGACCTCTCTTTCCAAGCTCTTGTAGTGTAGTGAAGTCTGCGTTGACTGCACATACTACCTTTCTTGCCTATTTCATCCTTCCAGCTGGTAGTATGTCCTATCTTCGGAATGGGCAATTACCACGAACTCGATCCTGCGACAGCACAAGCACCACTACTACTACTATTACTCCCACGAATGTATCCCAGCTCCTCAACATGAATGCGGAACTGCCAGATCTACCGGGTGCTCATGATTTTCAGCTTCCGAAGAAGACTCTTCCGCATAGTTTCGTAGTTGGGGTGGATTCGCTTGATGCGCCAGATCAATCTGCCAGTCCAGCGTCGGAGACTGCCACAGATTCGCGTCCGCTAACATCTCCTGCAGTCGCAAAGACGAAGCTTTCAGATTCAACATATACATCGCCGAACACCTATGCTACTGTGCGCACGCCCATGGGTGCTTTCTCGCTCCCGCCGATGACGGTTGCGAACGAGATCCCGTACATCTCTCCGATCGAGAGTCCGATGTTGTCACCCACTGGTGACAATGATGGCAATATCTCAGGTATTTTTCCAGACGAACCGGTTGCCGATCTAGCACAGGAAAAAGACTTGTCTCCTCGAGTGGCGTACGCTCAGGCGGCTGCCGACGCTGCGGCTGCTAGCCGCGCCCGATCTCGGAAGGCGTCTAAGCTGCTAGGTCTGTTCAAGGCAGACGAACCACGAGCTACGGAGCCAATCGACAATGAAGGTAATGCAGCATCGCGCACGCCTTCGCGGCATGGCGTTGGTGCATATGACCAAAAGTTGAACGAGAAGAATGGTGACAATGACGATGTTGCGTCTGCTACATATATTGTACATCCGCAGCATAGAGTCAATGATAATAGCGACGACGAACAATCGTCAGAAGATGAAAAACCGCCAATTGCGATAGAGCTTTTACCCTATAAGCATCAAGTTAGTAATATTTTTAGGCATTATTACGAAGCGGCTTGTGCTGACAGTTAGCAATTGTAGGTCGGAGGTCATCATGCGCTGTTCAGATTTTCACACAAGGCCGTGTGCAAGGCATTGGCAAAGCGAGAGAATCTATGGTATGAGGCGGTGGAGCAAAACCACAGCGACCTTCTCAAGTTTATGCCAAAATACATTGGTGTTTTGAATGTACGACACACAGTCGATTTGTCCGACGAGGAAGAAATTAAGGCTCGACATCGCTCGACGAACGGTATTGGTCTTCGCTCTCTGTCAAGGTTACCGGAAGTAGTACTCGATGACAACCGACATATCATTCCCGAATCGATCATTAAAAAGTATTCGTCGTCGGCTCCGTCACAGGATTCCGTTCATGATTCTTATCACGACCACAACAGTCACAGTAATGAGAGTACTGGAGATTCTTCCATGCGACAGCGTTTTCCATCGTGGGGTGCTACCCAGATAAATCACAAGCTGCAGGAACAAGTGATGGTTGAAGCTCTCGCGACGGTTATAATACATTCACCTCATCGGCGGGTATCATCTGAGAAGGGGCTGTTGGGTTCCCGGCGGCATGTGAGCACCACGGACTTACCGTCAGCGGCTAGCGTTGCCTCCAGAAAGCCGTTCGCACCAAACACTTCGGTCAGTGATGGTGAGGTCAGCGCCGAAGCTTCCCCAAATGCTGGTCCTACGAAGGAGGATGACATATTGTTCCCGATCGATGATATACAGGAAATTCCTGAGCTAGAGAGTGCACATAAGAAGCGATACTCATCCACCGGGAATTTCTCGTCACTCAAATTGGCTGCGGCCGCAGCGGAATCCGGTATCCAGGGACTCAAGTCTCCAAAAGTTAAGATGAATTCTCCGGCACGGCATAAGTCTAAGTGCACTCGCACAGAGAGGTTCTTATTACTTGAAGATCTTACTAGTGGCATGAAACGGCCATGTGTCCTTGACTTAAAGATGGGTACTCGTCAATACGGAATAGATGCCACGCCGGCGAAGCAAGCGTCTCAGACCAAGAAGTGCGCTACAACTACAAGTCGCAAATTGGGTGTTCGAATTTGCGGGATGCAAGTTTGGAATGTTAGAGAACAGCAATATATCTATCAGGATAAATACTTCGGTCGCAAATTACGTGCTGGTGCTGAGTTTCGAGATTGCTTGCGACTGTTTTTGGCAGGAGGTCGTTCCGACGATGCACTACTGCAATATATCCCAAGAATTCTACGCAAACTCAGCGAAATCGAGAATATTATCAAAAGACTAGTCGGATACAGGCTTTACGGCTCCAGTTTACTGTTGATGTACGATGCCGGTGATGTTAACTCGAAGATTAATCTACGCATTATCGATTTCGCTCAATGTGTTGCGGCAGAGGAAACGTCTCTCAACAATGCAAGTTGTCCTCCAAAGTATCCCGACCAGCCGGACATGGGCTATCTCAGAGGTATAAACACTCTAAAGCAATACTTCTATCGAATAGGCAAAGACTCAGCAGACAACATTGGCATAAAATTCGAAGAGTTATTGTTGGCGGAAGACGGCCCAGATAGTAAACTCCCTGCCATAGGTGACCTAATCATGGACGAGCTTGGAATGGATGATGGGGCCGATGACCACGTCTCTACATGAACCATTTGCCATTTGCGTCCTTCCTGGTTGTATGAGACTTTATGTATGATTGAGTTTGCGTGTACTACTCTATTAAATTCTTGTATGGCGTTTCTGGGATATAATCCATCTCTTGCTTTTATTGCACGATGTCATAAGCACGGATTAGTTTTAGATGGCTTCTCGCTTTTTGTATTGACTTTTAGCTACCATATGGATGGTGTCCTTTTTGCCGGCGTACATTTTGTTTTATTGTTTTATTGTTCTATTTCCCTTTTCTTTTTCTTGATATTCAGAACTTAATTAAGTTCAACATCCCGTCCTAGATTCTAGCGACTAGTTAATATATCACGACGTACAAAAATCGTGCCAGTTACGTTCTCAGAAAAATGCATAATAGACAACAAGAACAATGCACGCTCCTACCAACACCTCAGAAAAACTAGGCAGCGTGAATTCTAATCCGTACTTGCAATAGTAAGTAGCCAATCCCAAAAATGCGATCCAAGCCCCATCTCGTGGTCCTGGAGTTCGCAGAAACGCCGGTTGCTGATCGGCGTGGTTGTCTTGTTCTGAGGAAAACTCTGATGCGGACAGGAAAGCTCGTTCGAACGATGTTGCCATTTCTGTTCGCGAGAATTTTTTAAGAACCGCCTCGCGACCGCGTTTGCCCATCACTTTCAGCTCGGCATCTGTAGCCTCGAAGAGGACGTGATTAAAAACTGGAGTCCAAGCACTTACATCCGGCGGGCGTAGCCAGCCAGTCACGCCATCGTCCACCGTCTCGAGAGGTCCCCCGGTTGACGTTGCAATTACTGGTACGTTCATGAGCATTGCCTCCAGCGGGACAATGCCAAAATGCTCGTTGGTAGGTGTGTACGTGAGAGCACAACACGAGGATAGAAGTGCATTCCGTACCGGGCTTGAGACAGATGGACAAAATAGAATCGATGATGACGACAGTGCGGCATTGAATAATGTTGTATCCTTCTCGATGTCCCATATCGTTTTGTGCTCCATACCCAGCATGTCACATAATCCTTGCAGCTCTGATAGACATTCAATATTTTCTCTGATCTCGCTATCGTAACCTCCAACTATCAACAACGCTGTCTTCGCAAATCCTGGTGTTTCTCTCAAAGCCGCATATGCGCTTATGCCCAGGTCAATACCCTTCTTCTTCTCGAATCTGTTGACTGACAAGAGTGTGCTCTTTCCTGAATCTTGGATTAACTTGACAACTTGCTCATCTTTATCTTCTGATTCAGATACACATGGATACACTACTCCTGGGATCCGATTAATACTTGGAAATTCCTGGCGGAACATCCGTTGAGTAAACCGCGAATTGACCAGGAGTATGTCGGCACGCGAGGTACTATATGCCTCAATAGTGTCGAACGGTATGCGATAGAGTCTCTTAATAAGCGATTTTCGAGTGGCCAGCAGCTTGTCCGGAAAATGGCAATAAAATAGTATTCGCGCCTTCCGTTTCCGCCGCTGTGATGTCGACCGCCTACTATATGCCGAATTACTCTCACAATTGGGCGCCGGTTTCCGTCTATCTAATCCTATTCTCAAAAGTGGAATGCAGAACGACAACTGATCAACAAAAATGGCATCGTACGTGGTGTTTTCGTGCTGTAGGAGAAATAATGTTAGATGCAGTTGCCGCAATATGGCGCACAGGATCGCGAAGCGGCCAAAGATTGTTCGCGGGAATATTGTGTCGCCTTTGACGACGACGTTGAGTGTTCCATCGCGTACTTCTTCAAAACAGTGTTTGCGGTCGCAGCGTGACGTGTAGACGGTGACGGTGTGGCCTAATGATTGCAGACCAACTGCTGCATCGACCACAAGACGCTCTGCTCCGCCTAACAGTCACTCGTTAGAACCACAGCAATAACTGAAAAATTTGATGGCATACCTATTCCCAAGTCCGGATGAATAAAAGCTATCTTCATTAAGCACCAGATGGTCAGGAATTTTGCTACAACGGAACGAATTGGAGTGTTACGTGTCCTAACATAACCCCTGAGGAGTTTATTCGTGGGTCAGTTTATCTTTGTCACGTGATTCTAAATGTCAATTTCAGGGATTTGCTTAGCTCTTATTGCACAGAGGCAGAATAATATGAATGAAGACTACATTAGATATGACATTGTTTACACATTGTAAAGCTAGACATCAAGCAGCTTAGTTATTCTGTTCTATATTTCTCCTTCACCGATGGTGAAACAAGTCCGTCCACCTCTTATGCAACCGGACTTATAACATAGGGTATGGGGTAAGGGGCCGTATGTGTAACGGACTGGTCCGACAGGCTTCCGGCTTTGACCCTTTATATTAGAACAAACTAGTCTTCTAGAACAGAATTCCGAGATATGCATAATTCTTCAGTCTCATCCTTTTCTTCCGGTTTCTCTATTTCTCAATTTTATGTTTGCGTGGGGCCCCACCAAACCGTTTCGCGACTGGCTTCTTCTGAGATGCCCTTGATCCTGGGGTGTTTGTGGAACTTTTAGTGTGGCTGGAGGGGTTTGGCCGGACCACCGTTGAGGGTTATATGGAATCAGACCAGCACCTCTACAAGCACCCTTGATGTTCTACTTGTGATTGCCTTATCCCTTCCTTTTGTGTGCATCTGGACCCATTCAAAGTGCAAGGTCCGGTCAATTCCTGCCTTGGAAACTGAAAGTCTCTCTGCCAAGAGCTGTCTCAATGTAAGAAATACTGATATATCCAGTGGTTGCAGCACATGTGAACAATGTCGTGGAACGACCATAAGGTCGATATTGTTCTCCATGCAGTAATATGGCTGCTGCGGCCATCCGCAATAGAAGACGAAAGATCCAGCGTGCTCACGGGTTTTAGGCTCGAACATCTGGCTCAGCCAGGCCATTCCATGGCTATCAGACGTCCAGCCACTCTTGACATCCGAAATCTCCAATCTGGCGGAACTCCAGGCACTACTCAGTTTGCGTTGGTGTATAAACCCTGAAGATGATCAACTGTGGTAGATCACGGTTTATCCGCCTAGATGCATTCAATGGCTGTCATCCATTCCTGACGCCCAAGTACAACTTTTGACGGCTTTTCCGGAAAGTGTCAATAACCTTGTTTGACTGCTTGTTCCGATGCCGTAGCCTGCTTCATCCATGTTGTAGATGTTGTGGTTCGTAGCAATTCGGAAAACTGTGCCTCAATCGCTCCAAACTACTGATCAGCCCTCTCACGTGTGGCCTCCCGACGTCTCAGAGTCCAATTGACGGGTAGTAACCGTCTTTAGATGTGGAAACCGGTACAAGAAGAGATAAATCCATTCGCGGCCGATTGGTTGGTATATAAGTTGGGGGTCAACATCCGCTGACGCGTGTCGGACGCATCGAACGCGAATCTCTTCAGCCATTTCCACCGCCAACGTTTGGGTTACAGGGTGCCCTGCCAAAGTATATCGAGAGATCCATCGTGCAAAGGTCTTCTTCTCTTCGGCGTTTGTGAGATTCCGCTGATTTACACGGACTTCAGACTTTGATTCGCCTCCAGAGCCGCGTCGTTGAAGGGTAGATCGACTAACTTGAAATTGGGCAGCAGCGGCATTAAAACTGTTACATTCACTATTTTGGAGAGCTAATAGAGCTTGCTGGATTGTTCTTCAAGTTTCATGGCTCCTTTACGTCTGGTATAGCCAATTGCGGGAAACACTGTGGGGTCGAAGTCGGATAACCAGTCGGAACCGGCCCGTTTCTCCATACGCCCATTACCGTACGTTATTTTAATGGACATGAGAAATCAATAAAAAGCAAAAAGAAGAAACTGATTGGAGCTGGTCTTACGCGGGATCGAACCGCGGATCCTCGCGTTATTAGCACGATGCCTTAACCAACTGGGCCATAAGACCAATCACAAGAGTTTGTCTAGAATTTGCTACTTGTACCAAAAACAAATGCGGCATGAAAACCCTTCCGGGACCGCTTGTTCTTTCACTGCTCCGTCTCAACACATCTGGAGTTTAGTGGCCGAGCATCTCCACATTCGGCGTCCTCCGCCGCTCTCGGCAGCGACCCTTGCTCTCGGCCGGCCGCCGGTGGTCTTCGAGCACGTTCTACTCTATGTACACCTGGTGTGGATGTCGTACCGGCGTCGTGTTCGATGCACTGGTCCGCCGCTCCTTACAGCGCCAACAGTACGAAGAGCCCTGGGAATAGAGCCCTGGGAATGAGGGGCTCTATTGCGACCGTTCTTCATTTATTCGTTCTTTTATTTTCTTTTCTTTTCTTCGTTTCCTGGGCCTTCTATGTACATAGGCGGCTCGTGGTTTACAAATGTAGCACTATCGTATGTACATGTTCATTCGTTTTCCGGGCCCGTGAGGAGCCTTTTGTCGTTCGTTGTTTCGTTGGTTTTCGGGCTTGTTGTATATCTATATAACGATAGAAATAGCCCTTTCCAAAAAAAAATTTACCTTTTCACTCCGGTTTTCCCGTTTTCTACGCCAGTCCATGCATGTAAATAGCTTGTAAAGTACCCTGGCTTACAATCCCAAAAAAAAAGTTTTTTAGTCCTTTTTCTTTTGTTTTCTTTCTACTTCGGTAGCATGTATACATTACAGTCATGAGCCGGGACACTGGTTTACATGTGCAATTCGTTTTCAGCCCATAATGTATATAGTTACTACATCGGCTTTTTCAATCAAAAAAATATTGTACCAGTCATTTCGCCAGTAAGCGCATGTAATAGCTGGTAATAATACACTGGCTTCAATCAAAAAAACGACCCGACCGCTCAATTTAACACTTGAGCCGCAGCAACACTGTGGACTGTGCCGCATGGACGCAATGCTGCCTCGATTGTGAGCCGAACTCAACTCCGGTGTAGAGTCCACGCCTTGAATGCGAAGCTCGACCAAAGGAGCTGCCTTACGGGCGGTGTCAGCGGATGGTCATGAGTGGCCTTACCGGATTTCGACGCTTTAAGTAGATATTTATAACCAGACAAGACCCGTGTAATGAGTGTTTGTTTGTTTGTTTGTTTGTTCGCGACGCGTCCAAGTGTCGACAGTGAATTTATCCGGTGCCAGTGCCCTGGCCCCCCCGCAGAACCAGTGGCAACTGCTTTCGATATCGCACAGCGCACGACTATTGCGCACTCGTGCCTGAAAATGATAAACTGCAGATGAAACACACCGCGACCGTTTCGAATGTGGACGCATTCAAAGTGTCACAATTGAAATTGATCTCGCGATATGTAATTACTTGGAACACTATAATGCACCATCTGATCCTCGCCTAGTCAATCTTTATTCACTTCCATCCACAACATGCAAACCTAGCCTAACCGCATCATAGCTGGCTACGCACAATATGGCTTTCGTTCGGCTCTGCTTCGTCCTACTGGAAGTTGGAAATTCTTCTCGAGATGGTAACTGTCCAAGGGTTTTCGAGAAAATTCAATTTGGCTAATTAATCGGGGTTAGGGCCAAGTATTCTCCGTGCGCCGTTCGATCGTGGCAGCACGAAAGTTAGGGGTCGACAAGAATGACTCTCCGACAAAGGGAGGCTTTGGGATTCACCGTCGCGTACACAAACGGAAAGCGCGATTGTGTTACCTTGTGTTTAGTGCTAGGTGAAAACATCGCGTCTTATTATTAAAACCAAAAACTACAGTCACCTCTCGGCCCGACCGCCATCGAATTAAGAAACGCAGAGTAGTACGGAGAGAGTGCGGCTCAAGTGGTTGCCCCTGCGGTCAGGCGCATTTCATTTCATCAACCTCTGTCCGCGTCAAAGGACCAGCCACTGTTCTACAACAGCCAGTTTTCTTTCTAGGTTCCGCTACCAATAGTCGTGGTTCAGTAGGGTGAATGCCTCCACATTCGACACGATTGCGGTGTGTTTCAACTGCAGTCAATCATTTTGGGCCACGAGCAGCATGTGATGCCCTATCGAAGATGTTTGGCGCCAAAATAGTATATCAAATAGTTTGTTCCAAACAAGCAGCATTGTTAATTAACCAACAAATTGCAGGAGTCAAACTATTACTCGTATGTTTATGTGGATGACTAATACTCGCTCGCCATATTCTCTCCACAATACTCGTGGCGCGGGTGACTTGGATTGAAATTCCCTGCGGCGCAAGTGCACAGCATAACACGCGGGTGCGCCGCATGCATTCAAAACCACGGGCTACTCATCTTTACTAAACAGATCATTCACGCTCGGACGCGTCAAACACGCGTCTGGCACCTCAGCGAATAGTCGGCTGCAACCCCAATTCAGTGTAACACGCCGTAGACAATAAATAAATTAATTAATTGAATGCTGACGGCGCTTGCCAAGACTCCAGCGTCGCACAGATCGAATGCTCGTGGACACGCGCGTCGTCAACTCGCAGCTTCTATGCCTCTGCCTCCCGTCTGGTTATGGATATGGCCATGTTCACCGCTGCTGCTGCTGCTGCTGCTGCCGCCCTTCCTTGTCATAAGACGAGAACAATGATAACAGATACTCAAAACTTGACGACGAGAACTAAGTCGCCTGGCTAGCGACACAGTCTGCAGCAGGAGGGGAGCCCATGACTGGCTGAGATCCTCTTCGATCACAAGCGAGTATACTTCAGAATTTATACAATCTGGTCATTTGGCTAACATTAATGTAGGCAGACAGTGTTCTCAAGTGTGGGCAAGAGGGCAGCCTCGAATCCGGGGTGAGTCTGAGTGGCCATGAGGCAAGCCACTTAGTACACTGCCGGTTCTAGCAGCTCGTCCTCTACTGGGGGTGAAGAGGAGAGTCTGTCAAGGACTCTCCCTAATACGGTAATTCGCCCGCCAGTTCGCTGGTGTGGGACTCGTATTCAATTGTGGGCACGGGGGATAATGTACGGTGATTTGCCCGCCAGTTCGCTGGTGTGGGACTCGTATTCAACTGCGGGCACGGGGGATAACGTACGGTAATTCGCCCGCCAGTTCGCTGGTGTGGGAGTCGTACTCAACTGTGGATATTCAACGGTGTTAGGTTCCTATATATACATACATACATGTGAGGTTACTGAACTCGGGCTGAGCAAACTCGCCCAAATTCCAGACAGAGTGAGGTAGACCGCTGAGGCTTGCCTCCTCGGCATTCTGGTCTTTGTGCCAGATGCTGTGCACTGTGGCCATCAGATTCGGGGGTGGTTTTGTTCGCAAGTTCAAAATCATGGGGTCTGGTGGTCGTCTTAATGCAAGTAAGTGATGTGTTTGTGCATTCCTGACGGCTAAATTGGAAACCCTAACTTTCTCGTGCTATAGGTGTTCGAGCGGCTCTCGGTATACTCTTGGGATAAGGGTATAGGCGAACAAATTTCTGAGGGCCACATATCATCTATAGAGCGAAACTAATTCACTTCTACACCTTGCAATCTCCTAGCTTTCTTCGGTTTCTCAGAGGATTCAGATTAGTATACAGCTATTTCGATATTGTACATGCACGCTGTTAGAGTCAACGATCAGCATGCCGTTAGTTCCAGACGCTGACAACTCCAATCTTTTCCAGCCTCTCGGCTCGACAGTTGAAGCCATTACTAGTGTCCCCGACGCTACCAACGATGAGCGTGGCGTATTAAATACTCAGGCAAACGATGAGTCACAAGCAGTTCAAGAAATTGAATCTTTGTGCATGAATTGCCGCGAAAATGGTACCACCAGGTTGCTGCTCACCCGCATCCCATACTTCAGAGAAATCGTTCTGATGTCATTTTCCTGCCCTCATTGTGGATTCCGCAACTCAGAAATTCAGCCGGCCAGTGAGATTCAAGAGAAGGGATCCCGGCATAGATTTTTGATCGAGTCGAAGGAGGATCTTAATAGACAGATCGTAAAGTCGGAATCATGTGATTGCGCGTTTCCCTCGATTTCTTTGGAAATCCCACACCAGCGAGGACAACTTACTACGATCGAAGGTCTACTGACCGAAGTTGTCGAAGATTTATCTCAAAGTCAGCCTGTCCGAAAGTATAGCGAACCTGAAGCATTCCAAAAGATTGAAGCGGTTGTGGCCAAGGCCCAGGAAATGATTGACGGGAAGGTGTTCCCATTTCAAGTCGTAGTCGACGATCCTGCTGGAAATAGTTGGATTGAGGTGTCGCCCGGCGAGTCTCACGAGAAGTGGTCGAAGACTGAGTACTTCAGAACACTTTCGCAGAACCAAGCATTGGGTCTAGTCAACGCCGACGAAGACACCCAAGATGGTGAACGTGAAGGCGAGCAAGGAGCTGATCGTCAGCAAACGCTCCCGATATCTAACGACGAAATCCATACTTTCCAAGCTACGTGCCCCAGTTGTCTGCGACGATGCGATACTCATATGAAGTTGGTTGATATTCCACATTTTAAGGAAGTTGTCATTATGAGCACAGTGTGCGATAACTGTGGCTACAAAAGTAATGAGGTCAAGACAGGTGGTGAGATCCCGCCCAAGGGAAAGAGAATTACCCTGAGGGTTGATGATCCCGAGGATATGGCTAGAGATGTCTTAAAAGTATGAATCATTAGTGAATTGGACATTATGATGTGACTAACTGATCATTCAGAGCGAGACATGCGCTCTCGTAATCCCTGAACTGAACTTGGACCTCACGGCGGGTACTCTGGGTGGAAGATTCACTACTCTTGAAGGTCTTTTACGAGAAGTTTTCGAACAGCTTGACACCAGAGTTTTCAGTGAGACGTATGATAGTATGGATCCGGAACGTATGGAGCGGTGGAGCACCTTTTTGCGAGGTCTTCAGGATGCAATTGAGGGCAAGCGCACGTTCACACTCATCTTGGATGATCCGCTAGCAGCGAGTTACTTGCAAAATGTCTACGCGCCTGACCCCGATCCTAATATGACGATCGAGGAAGTTGAGAGAACTGAAGAGGTGAGTTTTCTATTTGTGTGCGAAGATTCAGAGGACGATTATAGTTAACAGTATTTGAATAGCAAAACGAGGATCTTGGTCTTAACGAGATTAATGTAGAGAGTAATGACTATTAATACATATTTGGAGTAGATGCTGTATATAGCGCCAGAAGGAAATCTGCAGTCGAAGTACACAGGGTTACATAAATATTGGTTTTCAGTACTGACGGATTGCGCGAATACTTTGTACATTGATCTTCAATTAATGGTTAGCGCGCCAGGTCTTAGTTGAAATCCCCATGGCTCATGAAAAAAATATTGGGTAGCTAGTTATGTGTTAATGATGCGTAATTAATGCGTAACAGCTATCGCTCTATGCATTCGCCTTAGTCTTCCAGGTCTAGCCTTCCTGATCTAATCTATGCAATAAATATTCTACCTCAACCTCCTTGGTTAACGGGATGACCCAATTCTCATACATAGCAACTACGGCGTCTGCATCAACCTTTTTGTGGTTTGGACTGGACATCAAATTTGGATCAATACCGTATGTTTCCGCTTTCTTTTTCAGACGCGCAAGAACCTGCTTTTCAACTACACTATTGGTAATTGCCGCATCGAGGCCCGCCATGTCCTTCGCCTTGATCATGGCCGTCATCGTCTCTCGCTCCATAAGGAACTTTGATTCTGCCACGAAACGGCCTGTGTGAACAAGTAGTTAGAGTTTCGTCTGATACCTCCGGTTCATTGTCTCTACATACCAAAGTGTATTCTCCGAGAAAGTGACCGTAGGCACTCCACGTCGCACAAGGAGCTGCTGCCGATATTCTCCTTCCGCTCGCCCTCCGGGCATATTGATGGCACGATATCGCTCACGTAAAAGTCTTTTATGCGATCGTTCACGTTTACTTTGTTGGGATGAGGGTACAATACCGGTGGATAGGAAATTGGTGGCAATATAGGCTCTGGCAGGTCATCAGGGAAAAATGGAACCTCGTCCGGAGATTGATAACGTCGCACCTTTGCTATTGGAACATTAACACGTGCTATATTAGTGCAGTGATAACACATAGCGACTAACCATGAACAATTTCTTCTTCTCGAAGAATCCAGTCGACGAATGATCCATCGAAGTCCGGGATGGCTATGCCGCCCTTTTGGTAGCTGGAGGGCTGTCGTGGAAACTTGGCTCGTTCAATTAGGTTGAATACGATCGTATCCTCCATTCTGATCAATACCGCCCTGATGTTGCTAAGATCCATTACTGTATCTGGTCTTAAGAAATCCATTCTGTTGCTGAATACAGTATGCAATGTATGCAAAATATGCTCATAAATGTGCAGCAATTAGTCTAAGTCCCGATGCAGAACCGCCCAAAGGTTGTAGTGCACCGATTATCTAGTATGAATCTGGATGGCTTAGATTGCTCACCGCGGATATGCGTAACTCGGCAGTAACTAATGCTACTGATGCTTCCGAGATGAAATGCACGCAGAAGACATCACAGATGTGACTTGACAAATTATGTGCAGGGTTAGGCTGATGTTCGTTGGATAGGGCCTCACAAAGGTTGTGTTAAAATCGCGCGGCTGATTAGAAGTTCGCTAGATGTAGCAGTTAAATGCGGATGGTCATCAACGACTGAGTTGCTAAAAGAAGTCAAAGTACTTCTTGGATGGAACAGTGAACAAGCGTACAATCACCCTGTACATGTTCAGCGGTCTTTCTCGCGAGAGTATGGTCAATATCGTGTTCGAGGGCTGTTGCCATGGCGAGCTCGACAAGATTTACAAGTCGCTGCAGAAACTGAGTGTGCCAATTGATCTACTGATTATTGGAGGAGATTTCCAGGTATGAAATATTGTTATCGAATCTTGCTATCATCAGAGACTTATAGCGTTCCTTCTAACGTTGTTGTACAGGCGGCTAGGAACTGGAGGGATCTTAATTGTATGGCAGTTCCCGCGAAGTACCAACGGCTTGGCGATTTTCATGCGTACTATTCAGGCAAAAAAGTGGCCCCAATAACAACAATATTTGTTGGAGGAAACCACGAAGCTAGCAATTATTTATGGGAGCTTTATTACGGCGGTTGGGTGGCTCCCAATATTTACTACATAGGAGCCGGGAATATACTGAATTTTGATGGAGTTCGCATTGGAGGGCTGTCTGGCATATGGAAAGAAGGGGACTACTATAAAGGTCACTTTGAGAGAGTGCCCTATACAGAAGGCACAAAGAGATCTATATACCACATTCGACAATATGACGTACTGAAGCTCTATCAAGTATCTGAACAAGTTGAGATCATGGTTTCTCACGACTGGCCTGCGGGAGTCGAGCATTTTGGACGACTAAACGAGCTATTGACCAAGAAGAAATTCTTGAAATCAGATATAGATAGTAAGGCTTTAGGTTCTCCGCCGGCGATGAGCCTGCTAGGCCGAATACGACCGCGTCATTGGCTAAGCGCGCATCTGCACGTGAAGTATGCAGCTATTGTTAAGCACAAACCGACGTGCCAGCCTACTAGTGTGAGCACAGATCAAGCGACTCAGATGACAGAATGTTTTCGCCAAATCTCTACGACAGTCATATCGAACGATGGGCCAGCTGGAAATGCACGTGGAGTCAGGATCGGCCTTGATGATTTGATGCCAACAACAGTGGACGGTGCGGTCCCCAATACTTATGCGAACGAGGATGAAATCGAAATAGACATTTTCAGTGGGCAAGACGCGAGTAGGAGTCTTTCCCCAGATGACAAGAACTTGGTAGAAGACCGTGATGACAACCAGGACAACCTTGCCACTGATATTCCCGTTCAAAGTGTCACAAAGTCGTTGGTTGGCCAGATTGACGCTTTGCCAGAGATACGCGTAAATGCTATTTCAGATCGGACAGCATCAGCGCGCCTGGTGCCAATCGAGGATGAAGCTGGCACAAGTTCTACAGAAAATACAAAGGGAGATACTGGCTTTACTGAAACTCGCTTTCTGGCCCTCGATAAGTGCCTTCCAAGGCGCGAATTTTTACAAGTTATTCAAGTGCCTACGCAGGAGCATATTGGAACAACCCATCAACTATGCTACGATCCTGAATGGCTTGCCATTACCAAAGCCATGTCACCCTACATGAGTCTAGATGAACGTCAACCACAGTTATTTGCCACCGCTACTGAGCGGGAAGCATTGGAAGAGAGCATTCGTAAAGCTCGCGAGTGGGTACAGAAGAACGTAGTGGAGGTTGGCAAGCTGGAAATACCAAGTAATTTTGTCCATACTGCTCCATTCAGCCAAAGTGCTGATTCTTCCATGCGTACTGGGAACCTTCAGCGTATGTATAACTGCACTATTGATAGAGATAATAAACTAATTCTTACGATAAATAGCCACTGAATATAACAACACACAAACGCAAGACTTTTGTGATATGCTGGGAATTCCAAACCGAATATGGAGAGATCAGGGTCAATAGAGACCACCGACGGATCATGCGGCGAATCGTATCTTTGCGATCATCTCATGCTTTGTTTTATTGGTCTCAAGCATAATGTGCAAATAACTGTGAACTATCTATGTACAATTATAATTATATATATAACTTTTACTTTTCATGATCTACACAAAGTAGAACGTAAGACAGGTGCTTTGTCTCACTTCACTATCTAAGGTGGAATACGGCATTGAAAATAAAAATTTACATATATTTTAGAAGTAATCGCCTCCTTAACCATATGCATGTGCAAAATATATAATAGCTTCATTTAACCCTTGTTTGGTAGTGATTTCAAGATATCCATTAATTTCATCCGGCTCTGATTATTTTCCGACTTTTCAGCCTTGGCCTTAGCTAACATCTGTTGCAACGAATTCTGCTTTCTTATTTTCTGTCTCTTTCTGCTAGACGCACTAGTTGATAATTTAGTGGAGCTTGGTGAATCTTGGACAGGTGTAATTAGTCCAAAGTTTCCACCTGCTCTTTGCGGTGTCGATGTCGGAGTCTCAATCGCAGTCTGCACGATATTCTTACTCTGTGAAACTACATTTATACCAGGGATCGAAAACCTTGTCATATGACCGCAGACTAAACAAATGTAACAAAGGACCTTTTTGTGATATATCTGATTCTTGCAGTCGATATTTGCAGATTTCTTCAAATCCGCATTCGTATTGTCTTGCTCGATATGCTCTTTCACGATTTTATCCGTTTGCCTCTGCCGCTTATCCTTGCGCTTAGCAAGCGATGCTGTTTTCTTTGAATGAGAAGTGTGCAACAAAACCTGCAGATTGTAGCCGGGAATCCAGACTGTATTACATGCTGCACATGCCGAACGTGCTAATTGACTTGGAAGATTTATGAATTTTGTGTTAGCTATCTCACGAAAACTGCCGTACAGATGGGAGGCAATTGCTGGCGATTGTCTAATAATCGTGTGCGCCGACGTTTGCAGATGCAAAATAGTAGTCGTATCAGATGCCGACATCCCCACAGTTGCTAATATGATCATGAAATCATTCGATTGAACACGAAACAAAGCAATTCATATCCTAGCAGCTATGATATGCACATTGGTTGCCTCAGTGTAGGAAGAGCTCATGAGACACGCACAGGAGGAAAACTCTGTTTAGAATGAGATTATTTAACGCCACAACAACTTTAGAACTACACCATGCAGCTTATCAATTGCACCCCTAAACAAAAGAGTAACAAAATTCGAATAATTAACTTTAAGTTAAGTTATGTGCAATTTTCTACATGTTTGCTCGCGTCCAAAATTCTGCCTCCATGGGGGTAAATGTGAGAAGAATTCTGCCGCAAGTAATTATCAACGTCGAAATCAACGCCAATCATAATCAATCTCTGGGAGTCGTTTACCACTTCTGGAATTCGAATTACTTCGAGCACCATATAATCACACCTGATAACGACGTGCGCGTGGAGATAAATTCCCAAACTTTGTCGCATGTGACTCCAGTCCACTGTGTCTCATAACTCGTAGATGAGCTCAAAACCGCGAATCAAAGCTCAGAGTTATACTCCGGCTAGCGGTCATTGCAGAGGACTATTGATCATAGCGGTTAACAAGGTCACGAATGAAAACATTATCCGCTGCCATCCAATAAACTGAATATTTTTATTTTGTTTTACATCCAACCCATCATTCATTTGCTTAAATACGATGTACATCTATGCTGATTTCACCGCCTTTCTAGTCAAGAGGCCTTCTCTGTCCTTGTCAAGCTTTAACTTGGTGATGACGACCTTCGATGGGTGGACAGAGACAGGAACTGAAGATCCATCGACCTTGTCCTTGGTTAACTTCTCGACCTGAATGACGTACTTCAAACGATAAACCTGAGTAACCTTTCCCTCTTTGCCCTTGTATGAGCCCCGAACAACAGAGATTTCGTCATCCTTGCGAATTGGGACGGATCGGACCTAATAAAAATTTATGTCAATACCTTCGTATCGTGTCAAAATACACGATATGCAGAACAGTCTCCGCGACATCACGAACCTTGTACTTCTCTCGAAGCTCCTTTGATAGAGGGGCAGACATTATAACTCGCTTAACCGAGGATGGAGCGGCAAAGTGCGCCTTGCGCGACTTGCTACGCGAGGAAGAGACATCTAAAATATGCATTAGCACCAGTATCCTTAAATATTAAACGGTCCCTGAATCCATTCATAAGAAATAATATTTGCACACCTTTAGAGATCTTCATTGTGACTGTGCGCTGTGGTATCAATTGGCTACCTATTCAAGCAACGATTACTTCTCGAACCTCTTCTCTACTGTAGCTTCGCAATGGCCTTCGTTGTGTGGGTGGTGCTGCATTGGTTAAAGGAACCATAAATTAGCAGTCACGCAACCGGTCCATTCAAATGCAAAGCCCTAATGCCAGGTCATTAGGGTACTACACAAAAACCTTATTTGTTTTTGGCAAAAGCTATACGGTTCGGGTTGTGATTTTGTCTATTAGCTGCTACTTGTGGCAGTAAATGGTTGCCGGGCGGCACCCCTTTCCAAGCAATGGAGTCGCGGCCAGAAATGCGATCACCGAGTATGTACCTATCACATCGATGGTTGTGATATATTCTGAATCATTTGAATCTGCCAAGACACTCTGGCATTATTGCTAGCGCGTGGTTGTAGAATTAGGGATCATTTTTTTGTAATTAACCGCCTTACATGTAAAACGGCTGTGGGCACAGCCGCACATGCTTTTGGGAAACACACAAATAATCGCCAGTATTCATAGTCTTCGGAGCAGCGGCGGTCACATCAGAAACAGCACCTGTTGACGCTTTGGTTGAGATTCTCTTTGTTACATATCGTATAATATCTATATTCGTGGTAAGCCATAACGTGAGGACGGCGAGCTGCTCTGTGGACTTTATACTTTGGTTCGGAACACTAATTTCACTAAGCCAACAGTCCAGTCTCTTGTCATATCTGGACGCGTTTAGCCTTGGACCGATTCAAATAATGCTTGATGTCTCACACTGTATATATGCGAGACTTGTCTAGCCATGTATCGGGGACTGACGGCCATGCTACAACTCCATCCACTGGTCCTTCAAATATGGCATCTATGGCGGAGAACTCCCGCGAGAAGCGAATCCGTATTCGAAGGATGCTGGCTAGAGCTGAGAGCATCATGGCTGACGCAAAGAGACTGGATCCTTTAATCTTTGCTGAGGAGGTGCAGCTTCCTTCTATTATTAATGGTGATTATGGGTGGGCGATTAATTCGCCAGCAAACCGTCAACCAGTCTCGCCTTACGCAGGAGCTTCAATGAGCGCGATTCAACTTCCAAGAGGACACCTCCCTTTGCAACCTATTCCGGGTACCGTACATCGAACAAGCCAGTTAAGTGGTGTCCAGCCTGCACATAGCGACTCTGGCTCATTAATTTCATTGGAGCAACCTCGGCTATCACATCAAGACCAGTGGCAGAGTAATGAGATTGTAAATTCCGGAATGAACGGCGCACGACGAACGATACCAAATGACGCCGTCTCTCGAGACTTGCTGCGCGATGCTGAGATAAGCCGCCAACAAAGATGGCAGGATCAGGCACTACAAGCACGTTATCAACAACAACAACAACAACAACAACAACAACAACAACAACAACAACAACAACAACAACAACAACAACAACAACAACAACAACAACAACAACAACA